>APFE030007034.1:0-47085 GCA_000404065.3 Pinus taeda | reverse complement strand
GGCGCAGGAGGCGCCGCAGGAGTCACCGTAGGAGGCGCTGCAGGAGGCGCCGCAAGAGTCGCTGCAGGAGGCACCGCAGGAGGGCGCCGCAAGAGGCGCCATAGGAGGCACCGCAGGAGTTGCCGCAGGAGGGCGCCGCAGGAGTCGCCACAGTGGACGCCACAGGAGGCGCCGCAGGAGATCTGGTTATCTGGGTGACTTACTGGTACTTGATGTTCATTTGATGTTTATGGATCCAGTATGAAAATTGGATGAAACGTGGCCTTTCAGATTATGTGTTGTGCTTCAGTGTATCCAGTATGAAAATTGATGAGACGTGGTACCTGGAGGAGAGAAGATTGTAGGCCAACGCCTACGTACTAGTACTTAAGCTAGTACAAAAGAAAAGGGGAACCTTTGGAGCATTGTAGCAGGTAGCAGCCTACGACTAGTAAATGGATCGGCTAGTACAAGAGCAAAGGGGGTTGTAGCTCCCGTACTGGTATAAGACTGCACCAGTACAAATATTGTAAAAGGATTTTCTTATTAAGAAGAAGATTGAGATGCTTGCAGCAGGTGGTTTTTTTCCGCATGGGTTTCCACCTTTATCTTTGTTCATGTGTTGCCTTATGTGTGATGATCTATTCTATGTTACTGCATCTTAATGATTAATATGGTGATAATGTTCTAATGCACTCATGAAGATCAATTACTTAATCATAAGGAAGTTTTGGAAGTGCATATATGAATCAGAGTTTGGAAATGAAGTTCATTAATGTGTTAATACTGATTCCCCCCCCCCCCCCCTCTTAGTATTATTTTTCTGAGTAGAAAGATTTGATATGAGAAGACTGGCACAAAAACAATGGCAGATATTTAAAGAGGTAGATCTGACCACCTTTAATTGGGTGTGGAAGGTAGCGTTGAGTGCCCAGGCTAAAAGTGTGGGAGATGAGAGGAGAAATTCACTGACAGTAATGTTCATGACCATTCATTTCTTGCTGGCTTTCCCAAACATTACGCTGAGTATGAGCATGACGATTATTTATATTAAAAACACAGTTAAAAACCACAACTTTTAAACAACAGGAGTGGGAGAGGAGGTATGGGCAGCGTGGTATATGCACGTAGCATGGTAATACCACTCTAACACTTGGGCCCTAACGTTAAGAGAAATTTTCAAAGCGTATTATGGTGGTTGATGGAATTCAAGGTATGGTATAATGTTCAACTCTCGCCCAACTCATGCAACAATAGAGATTTGACAATGATGGTAGTCTAGAACAGAGTTACAATACTGACATGTATAGAAAGGCCACATAAAAACAAGCTCACATAAACAAGTGGCTCATACTTGAGTAGGGAAGGAGATTCACCCACTCTAATACCATGTTAAACACATACATGGCAGACACATAGGATAAATAATAAGCATGAGAGTATATCTATTATTGACAATGTATACTTTTATAATACATGAGAGTGACCCTTGGTTTCACATTCCAAATGGTCCCTTGGACTCCCTTTGGTTGTTCAGCTTCCACACCAACCCGTAGAGGATTAGGTGTCCAACAGAATCTCATAGAGATCTTCTCGTTTTGTGAGGAAAACCACTTGCTGATGCTTACATAAGTTGCAGGGCTGGGAATATGACCATTAAAAATGGGCATTTGTCTAAAAAAATGGTCTTGTACCCTTCTGCTCAACCATCTCTAGAGCCTCACTTACACTTATGGTGTAAATAGGAGGAGGAAGATGAAGTGTACCACGCCACATCTTACCTAATATGTACCCTACATTCTATTATAGAAGGGGGGCAGCTTGATGAAGACGACTTGATTGATCAAATGCTCCAAAATCAATCCCCCAACACCATGTCTCTTAATGAGTTAGTAAATAAATATGAAGATAACCCTTGGACTGATTTGAGCCTAGCTAACTCAAGTCCTACTCATGTCAAAATGATAGAATTTGGTTGAGCTAAAACTTTAAAAATAAACCCCTCTCTGCACATCAAGAAAAAGGAGTTATGTGACATGCCAAGAGAGCAGCTATGTGCCTTTTCCTGGAGTTATAAGGAAATGAAGGGAGTGCACCCTTTGGTGTGTACCCACCACATTTACATCAAGTAAGGTTGCAAGCCAGTGTGCCAACCCCATAGGAGAATGAACCTAGCCCTCAAATACATAGTTAGAGAAGAACTACGGAAGTTGTTGGATGCAGGGTTCATTTACCCCATCTCAGATAGCGAGTGGGTGTCTCCTCTAGTTCTGGTCCCAAATAAGAATGGAAAATGGAGGATCTTTGTGGACTACAGAGAGTTAAACAAATCCACTAAAAAGGAACATTTCCCTCTACCTTTCATTTATCAAGTCTTGGATGGTCTTGCAGGAAAGAAGCTCTTCTCTTTCCTGAATGGATTCAGTGGTTATAATCAGATCCAGATTAGCCTAGAGGACCAAGATAAAACCACCTTCACTTGTCCTTTGGGTACCTTTTTTTATAGGGTGCTACCTTTTGGATTATGTAATGCCCCTTCCACTTTTCAAAGGGTAGTCCTAAGCATCTTTTCAGAGTTAGTCCTTGACTCTATAGGAATCTATATGGATGACTTCACTCCCTATGGGGTTGACTTCCTAGAGGCTCTCTCCAACTTGGGGAAAGTATTGAAGAAATGAATTGAAATGAACCTATCCCTTAGCCATGAGAAGTGTGAGTTATTGATTAATGCAGGGACTGTTCTCGGTTGCTCAATATCCCAAGAAGGACTGCAAGTGGACCCAAATAAAATTGTTATCATAAAGAGGGTCACTAGTCCTCAGAAGTAGAGGGATGTTTGAATTTTCTTGGGCTTAGCTGGATACTATAAGATATTCATAAAGGACATTAGAAAATTACCCTCACCATTGTTTGGACTATTGGCCAAGGATTCTAAATTTTGTTGGTCAGAAAGCTGCCAAGAGGCCCTAGAAACCTTAAAGGACAAGTAGACTACTGCACCCATACTTCAAGGCCAAATTGGTCTCTTCCTTTCCACATCCATGTTGATGCCTCTGAAAAATATATAGGAGAAGCTCTAGGATAGATAGATGACAAGTTGCCTTATGACATTTACTTCATTAGAGAAAATCTGTCCAAGGATGAATTGAACTATACTGTGACTGAAACAAAGCTCCTAGTTGTTGTCCATTCCTTGAACAAATTTAGACACTACATCACTAGTTACCAGACCTTTGTACATACTAACCATGATGTTGTCAAATATTTAATTAGAAAGCTTGATTTGAATGCTAGAATTATTAGATGGCTTCTTTTATTACAACAACTTGATCTAACTATCATTGATAATCCTGGTAGAGAAAATGTAGTTGCATATTTTTTGTCTAGAATTGCTTTGCCTACAGGTGAGGAAGGAACAATTGATGATCAACTACCAGATGAGCAATTTTTTTCTATTTCAGTTCTCTCTCCATGGTTTACTAACATAGCCAACTACCTAGTGGTTGCACAGTTCCCTCCAAATCTATCCTCCAAGGAAAAAAGAAAAATTTTAAGGAAGAGCGCCCTATTCACTTGGATTGGGGGAAATCTGTTCAAGCTAGGACCAGATCAAATTTTGAGGAGATGTGTCAGGGAGGAGGGAGCCTTTGACATCCTTCTAGCTTGTCATGATGGGCTTTGTGGAGGTCTCTTTACATCCAAGAAGACAACCTTCAAGGTACTACAAGATGGCTACTATTGGCCCACTCTACACCAATATGCAAGAAGATACACTAGTCAATGTGACCAGTACCAGAGAATGGGGAAACCTACTCCCAAGGATGAAATGCCTTTGAAACCTCAAGTGACTTTGGAGCCATTTGACAAGTGGGGCATGGATTTCATTGGGCCCACTAATCCACCATCAGGGAAGAAAAAGTACATAATTGTGTGCATCGATTATTTGGCAAAGTGGGCTGAGACCAAGTCCATCAAGGTAGCAACATAAGAGAAAGTGGTTGAGTTCTTACGGGAGAATGTATTTTACAAGGTACCCTAACCTAGAGAACTAATCAATGATCAGGGAGCTCAATTCACATCACACTTGATTGAGAATTTATTGAGGAAACATAATATCAAACACAGGAAGTCAACTTCTTATCATTCTCAGGCTAGTGGACAAGTATAGGTTACTAACAGAGCATTGGAAAGAATCCTCACCAACGTTATGAGTAGCAGAAGAAAATGTTGGGCTGACATACTAGTGGAGGCCACTTGGGCCTATAATACAACTTGGAAGACAACCACTAACTTCACCCCTTGTGAGTTGGTCTATGGAAACAAGGCTCTCCTCTCCATCAAGTTTGAGTTCAACACTTTGAGAATGTGAGAACAGGAGGATTTGGATGTTACAAAGGCATAGCATGAGAGGATGCTCTAGCTCAATGGTTGTTGGAAATATTGGGGGGGTGAATCAGTATTCCTTAGAAATTAGCACTTTTAAATATTTTCACATCATTAGTTAATCTTCAATTATTATTGTTTATGCATTAATAACAATAAATAAAAAAACACAATAGGCACAAGGATTTTAGATGGAAAACCTCCTTCGGGTCAAAAACCACCGAACACTTCTCTAATAAATTCTTTAATCTTCATCCCCAACTGAAATGAAAGCAACAACTTCCTAGAAATCTAGAAAGTAATTCTTCTCCAGCTCCCACTAGATGGATGTCCCAACACCCTGGCGAGCCACAACTCGCCCTACAAGCACCCTATCACCCTGAAGTGTTCATAGGGCCCAACCTATAGGTGAATTCATTCACCTACCTAGCACCTCCCTGCCACCCTATAATGACTGAAATAAGACAAGACTATGGATTCCCAAGCAGGGACAACAATCCACAATAAAATAAGATGTACAATGATTTTGTGTACTTGACCAAATACCCAATCACTCTATGACCTGCAACCAACCATGACATCATCCAAATAATGACTCCTATACCTCCCAACACTTCCTCTTCAACTCTAGGCATAATGACTCTTTTACAATATTTACAATGATGAATCTTTTACAATGATGACTCTTTTACAACTTTACAATGATGATTCTTTTAAAAATGACTCTTCGAAAACTTTACAATGACGACTCTTGGCCTTAACAATACTTCATGATATCTAGATTGTATACTCACTGCAATGCTTCCTTTGATTTTATACTTCTGCTCTTGAATAATTTCTTGATGTTTTACTTGAATCTTGTTCTACCTGCATCCAAAATTTTCTCAACGAAATCAATCCTAAAAAAAAAATACACTTCAAGTTACCTCTACCCGCAAAACACATGAAGTACATAATAATGAATAAATTAAAATTAAAATTACAATGCATACTTGAAGTGTTCTTGTCACTTTTTTTTTCGACTTGTTGCAACAGTAGACAAAGACTTCCACTCTTGATATAGGCTTGGACTCTATGCAAGACTATATCCAAAATTGACCTAAATATATATACAATAAAAATTGATGATAGACCTTAGTCCTATGATGGGCCAAGTTCTAAGTACAACATCAAAGACCATTCTATCAACTATGACATGACAAGTAACATGAACTTACAAAATCATATAGATTTAGTAGACTTGGTGTATCATCAAGAATATGTAGCATCAAATGTGTAGTATCAAGAATAGGACATCCAAAATGTGGTATCAAAATGAATTGTGACATAGAGAGACATAAAGATATAACCAAGACCTTGTATATACTTACGTTTTCTTGCATAAACATATCTCAGAGATGATACTCAAAATTCGAATGTAAACACTAATCATACATACCTTGTTGTAGTAGACTTACCCTTGACTGTTGGTGTGTGGTCCTTATTGCAGTGACCCTTGAATGCATGCTTTTTCTTTCCTTCTAGGACCCTAATATTGAATCTTTTGTATCTATGTAATTTCATATCTCCAGGGTCTGAAATTTGGCCCTATGGTAGCCCTCTAAGTCCTCTTTCCAACCCCACAAGTTTGATCAATATTGGATTATTCAAGAAATAATTATGCCCAATCTCGCATGATGACGTGATTATAAACTAGTTCAGTAAAGCGAATTTGTATGAAGTGCCATGTGTCATTGTTGCGACCTTCGACCCTATTTGACATGGAATTTGAGAGCCTGGAAACACCCTAACTTCCTCTTATCATATCTGTGAACATATAGCGAAACAATATCTAAAATTTGGTCACGAGGTTCATCAAGATTTCGTTCCAAATTGGTTGTAATTTCAGCTTCTGAAGCTTCACAGAAAAAAGTTATAGCGACAATTCCATGATGACCTGTTTGAAGCCACAAAATCCCTACTAGAGGAGGATATGAGGGCCACTATTTATATGAATGTATTGAGTTGAGAGGGTCCTCAACAAGTCAACGTTGGAGGGATTTTAGGAGTAAAAAATATTATTAATTATTGACTATTCAATGACCACATCCAATTATGAGTGCCATGCCACAACACCATAGTGTTTTAGCCCACTAATTTGGGTTACTAACTTCAAACACGAATATCTCTCAAACCGTGAAGAATTACGTGGCGAGCCCTATATCAACAAAAAAATCTCGATGAGTAGAATCCATCTAGAAGATCCTTGACTTGGAATAGAGTAAGTTATAAAGTAAAAATGCCCATGCAAGATCGGGGCAGCCCCTGGTGCTGCCTAGGTTGACATCAATGACAACCACTAATCAGCAATCTCCCCCTTTGGTATTGATGGAAACACAAGTACCCCCCCTGCAATCATGACACCTCTTCCTACTTGTTACACAGTATTTGTCACTCCTCCTACACTTCCCTGTGTCATACCCTGAAGTGCTTGAAACTTGGAAATCATGCATTGTACCCATCGTAATATACAGTTCAAATCCTCCCTCAAACATTGATGGAAACATGCCTTGTGTCTTCCCTAAAGAAGTAAGCTCTAAAATCCTAATTTCAAGACCAGTGCGGCTCTGACACTGGAAAGTAGTGTTGATGGCGAGTTGCACTATACTAGCCTCATGCTACCAGCGCACGTTTTACTTGGATAGTTGTGTTGATCCCTAAAAGGTAATTTTTCCCAAAGAGGACAAGAAGCTTCGTGATCTAGAGGATTCCAGAACAACAAGCTGGAGGTTTTTTGGTGTGGATGTGGTTGAATTCTCCCAATATTTCCCTTTAGTCTTATCCCTATGAGCTACCTCCTTGAGATGAGGAGCTTCTCCTATCTTTAGAGAGATCCTAACTCCCTTTCCCTACCTATATATTCATCCTCTCACATTCCCAAATGGTTGGTATTTGGTTATTTGCACCCTTATGCTGAGATAGTGCCTACATGCTACTCATTTTCCTTGGAGAAGGAGTTTTTGGAGAGCTTGAGCTTGGACTTGGACATTCACTCAAGGAGAGCTTATTGACGTCAAGGCTTGGTTGTATGCTTCCTCCTTTATTTCATTAATATATACAACTATTGGTTCACCTTCCATAAATTTTTGTGTTAATGCATCATGTATCTTAATGTTCCTTGATCTGTTAGGTGGATTACTTTTGATTATGCTTGTTGTACTTATATTCTTTGTTTTGTCTTTGATCTCTTGTTCAGGTATCCAAACGATGTGAGCAATAGAGCTGAACCTGAGGAGCAAGTGATTTAAGATATTCAACAAAGGAGTGTGTTATAACATCAAAACGAGGTAGGCCATCTTCCTCTTCTCTCATTTCGATTGTAATCTAGGTAAGTGTCTTGTATATTGTCATGTAGGTTGCTAGTCCCACTCATTGGGTTAGAGGGATCATCTCTATCCACAGAGAGGATTTACCTAGACAACAAAATGGTGATTCCACTGGAGAAGCTATAACCCTTTCCATCTATTCCTCCAATCAGATTCTCTGATGAGTTTGACCAACCATCAATTTCCTGGTTTGTGTTTGTCATTGTAGCTATTTGAAGTCATTGGTTATTTCATGATAATTTTTAGCCTGCTCTGATCTTGAAGATTTTTATTTTTTCCTTAGTTTTCTCGCCCAGCGCATTTTCTGCTCTGACAGAAGCATTGTCAATGCTAATTTTAAATTTACAGTCATGTTTATCTACTTTTCATCACCCTTTTTCCTTTAATAGGTGAGCTGATCCTAGAGGATAGAAGAAAATTAGGGTTTCTTCTTGTTATCAGTGTTTTTAAATTCTGCCAGTGATTTTCTAGTGTGACTACAATGTATTTGTCTTGATTGACATTTGTGTGTGATTGCAATTTGTCTCTTAGCTTTGCTAAAAAAAAATTTGAAGCTTGAGTGCTTTCTAGGGTTTCTAGGGTATTTAGGTCATCCTTCTCTCATTGCTTGGTCTGCCTCTATGAGATTGATTTTTTTCATTTAGGAGTCTTACTGCAGTCAGAGCTTTGTTCTCAAGTTGCTTTTGGTTCATGATTATGAAGTAATTTTCATTAGTATTGAGTCTTTTTTATGCTTTGAAGATTGTTTTTGTTCCATTTTCAAGCATAGATTATGGTTGCATGCTTTGGGAGGACTGAAAGTGAATGCTTGTTTTATCTCTTTGTTTTGAAAGGAAAAGTGAACGATTTCCTCATTTAAGTTATTTTTAAACAGTTTGCATTTGAAACCATAAGTGAATGAAATTTTCATTTTAGTTGTTTTGGATTGTATTTTCTCCTTTTCTCATTGCATTAGTTTGCATTATTGAATCAAAATGAAAAGGAAAGCATAAAAAAATAGTGCATCTTAGTGAAAGGAAAGTGATTTTCATTTCTCATAGGATGTCATTTTGGTATTGCATTTGTTAGTGAAAATGAAATATTAGATTTCATTTTTACATTTTTCATTGGGAGATAAAGAGTTGTGTTTTGATGCATTATGCTTGTTTGATGCATTATTTAGTTGTCCCTCTTCCTTCATTAGTTTGGCCTTCATTGAATGAAAATATTTCATTTTTATCATTTAGTTGCACTATAGGAATTTAGGTGACATCGTTGAGCGATCAAATTGAAACTTAATTCAAGATAAACTTAAAATTTACATCAATTAACCTAAGGAGCATTTGGAACTTAACATAAACATTTAGAGGTCTAGACAAGAAATGTGTTCTGGTGTTTTTAAACATAATAGTTGTCATTAACTTCCTGCATCGTATCCTAGGGGTGAAATCTAGTTCCAGTACAAAAGTATATCAAAGGTTCTCTAGTACTTTCGGGTATATCACAGGCAGTTTAGTATGGAAAGTATATGGGAACATTTTGACCAAACGGTTATGTATTAGACAACTCTAACACAGACTTGTGCTCCCCGTACCGTCGAGTATATATTGGGAGACCCCACTAGGTTGCTATCCTTTAGCCACAGGTAACCGAGTAACCACTTTGTAAACATGATACACCGAACACAACATTCGGGAGATTGGTTGCCATATGTTAAGTCCTTGGTTTCGACTAAGGTGTATATAGAGGTTCACAGATACTTGGTAAGCCCTTTTTCCTAGATTACCCCTTTTTTATTTTGTTTTGTTAATTTCTAAAATCAATTAATTGACCATGAAAAGACATGCTTCTCGTGGAAATACTCCTTAGTAGATCTTAGGTTGATACCAATGATAACATTTCCTGAGTCTACCAACCAAAGAAACCCCCCTGACGGGAATCCTAGTCCTTTTCCTTCTTTTGGAAATGTTGGTGCTCCCTATATGGAAACATTGTCCCTTCCTGGATTGACCATTGGTCTGCTAGTTTGGTTATTTTCGGCCTCGGTGATTCCTCCACCGGAACAACATCAACATCATTTTGATATTAAATTTGAACCCTCACCTTCTTTGTCTATTTCTTCACCCCCGCTCTTCCTCTTTGCCTAGTGAAAGTCAGGATTCTAGTAAGAAGAAGAATAAGAGGGTGAAGAATAAGAAGCAAAATATGCAAGGGGGAAAACAAACAATTATTGTTACTAACGCAACTGATGTAGAAAAATATTCCAACCATCCCCAACAAGTGAAATTCTCTTGCATGTTATGGATGGATGACAACTTTCTTCGAAATTGTCCTAGTATTCCCAACGTCTTAGAAGTGTGGTCCACAGGTTCAAATCAACCTTTGTCATTAGACTCTTGAGATCATGCTAGTGACAATCCCTCAACTAGTAATAATAAGGTCCACGGGAAAAAGGGAAAAGTTAAATTTCCTTGTAAGTTGTGTGAAGGTACTCATCCCATTCACCTTTGTCCTCTTATGGATGAAGCTTCCAAATATTTGTAAAACCTTACAGCTTCTCAACCTTGTCTTCCATCTGGGTATCGAAAGCTTTCCCCTAATCCTTCACTAGTTTATCCATTGATTGATCAAAATTCGTCTTTGGTAAACCCCCGCTCTCTTAGAAAGTGAGTCTCATGAGTCTAGTCTCGATCAACCATTGGATGAGAAAATTGTAGACTTGACTCCACCTTTAGTTAACCGTACCTTTTCGATAGAGAGTGAACCTCATACTGCTCAGGTTGTTCTGGCTTCCTCAGTTTTTTATGAATTTGAGGGAAATATTCCCATTCTTAAGCTGCATGAGAGTAGTTCTCCTATTCCCATAGAGAAAGAGAGAAGCTCTCCCATTCCTACGACACCCCCTCCAAGTATTTTGGTCACTTCTTTTCAGTGGAGTCGACTGGAAGGATATCGTCTTCCATCTTATGTGCCTTTCTAGATTAGAGTACATGCTTACCATATAGTCGTACTTAGCACAGTCATAGATGAGGGCACGTCTGTTAGCATCTTATCCTCAATTGCTTGGCAATCTTTAGGTTCTCCTTAGCTTGTGCCCGTCACCCATATTTTTTAGCTTTTAACAGAGGAACCAATCAACCATTAGGGATCCTTCCTAAATTACCTATTACTTTGGATGGAAGACTGTCTATATAGATGCCATGGTTGTCCAAGGCCCTTTAAATTTTAATCTACTCCTTGGCCATGACTATGTTTACGTCATGGGAGCTCTTGTTTCTTCCTTCTTTCGAGTGATGTGTTTCCCGCATGAAGGAAGCATTGTGATCATTAATCAACTTACATTCATTGGTCCTGAATCAACACCCAATCAACCATCACCCTAAATGGTTTTTATATACAAGCAGTATCACCCCTGCCACAAGTTAATTATGTGGCCACTTGTTCTATGCCCACATCTACTAATGATCTAGTAGGTGGCGTAGTACATCATGTACTAGGGGCATTGGAGCCTGACATTTCATTTGGATCCCTGGACATGTATTCCTTCCAAAGTTTTTTTTTCCCATCTGAAGAGAACCTCTTGGAAGCCATGGCCTCTTTTTTCCTATGGTGAGGTCCTTTTGGAGAAGAGTTCCTTGTCTTGTGTCAAGCTTGTTAAAAAATGAAACACGAGCCATGAGGATATGTCTTTTACTATGTCAACCTCATTAAAAAATGAAATAGGTGTCATGAGCATGGTTCTTTTCCTGTGTCAAGCTCATTAAAAATGCAACAAATCCCCTTCTAATTATAGTCTTTGATTAGATCTTGTAAAATCCCAGTCGATTCTTTCACTTGATCTCGTAAGTGAACCTTCATTACATCCACCTGTTAGTGACTGGCAGTCTACTTAGATGAATGAAATGAAGCTTGGGGGAGCATGTACCTCGAATTGAGTCATTATGATGGGGGCATGAAAACCTACCTCAAGCATAGTTTATCTTTGTTTCAAGCTTGTGTAAAAATGAAACCAAATCCAAGCATGGTTTTTTCCCACGTTTCAAGCTTGTGAAAAAATGAAACCATCCTCAAGTATACTCAAGCATAGTTTCCCATGTTTCAATATTATGTAAAAATGAAACCATTTCCCTTTTTACATCTTGTGATTATGGTTTTTATTAGCCGATTTTCGCCAAATGACCCTTGGTTTTCTCATTTCATCGTCACCTCTCTTTGGTCAATCATATGCTTTCACTTGGTTGTTTTACCCTTGCCCAAGGAACATATATAATGAGTGGTCTTATTAGCCAGTCTCTTGACCTTTACATGTTTTGAGCAGTTCCATCATCACCAGAACAAGTTGCTATCCTTTTATACCACTTGTTCTTCCAGGCGGAGTAATCTTTCATCTCTTTTCTAACTCTTGAAAATGAAAATACTGTCGAGTACTTGTCTTTTCAAACTCGTTAATCTAAATGAATTGACATCGTCTAAGTATACATTTACCCCTTTTTCAGGTTGGGATTATCTATTTATGAAAAAGGTACACCTTGGACTATATGGTCAAGAGGTTCTCTTGAATATTATTTTCTACCTTCTCTGGTTTGAGAGACAAATTATGAAAAGGGACATGTTGGAGTTTTCTTTTTTGTCTCTTTTTCAAACTGTCTAAATATGAAAAAGACACCAAGATTTTCTTTCGTCGGAATCATAAAAAATATACAGTGAAAGACTTGTCACAATGACAAAGCCAAGTTTCTCCTTCCTGGGACTCGTAAAACTTACTTGGATGGATTCATTCGAAGAATGAACTTACACATAAAGAATATTCTATCCCCTTCAGGCTTGCTATTAAAAATAATTGAGGTACTTACTAGAAATAGTGGGGAAAAATGAAAGTGAAACATCTCTTGTATAGACAGCATGTCGCTCTTGAACATGACACTCATTTTTTTCTCGTGTCGGGTTTAGGATATCCTAACTCAGTCACTTTTCCTTTCAGCTTTGGGTTATCCATTTTGCCTCTCATCTAACTATTCCACTTTGTCATCATGACCCTTTGTCTTATGTTGAGTCAAATTCTGCCACACTCCAGAGCGGTGTCATCGATATGTTCAAGAGAAGTTCTATCTGTAGTTTACTACCTATACATTGTCTGACCTTTTGCCACAGTCTTGGATCATACTCATTTATTCCACTTTATTCCTTGTTCCATGTCAACGATGAGGGAATCTCTATGGCCCTACTTTGATGGGTCACTTCCTGTTGACTTTAGCTCATTATCTAAGAATATGACTTAGAAAATCCCTTTCATTACCTTAGAGCTTTGCCTTAATGGAAAGTTATTCGCATGTGACGATAGGTTTTCATCATTTTCATTTGATGAGATGATTCTATGAGTGTTCGACTTCATCTTCATTTTCACATTCATGGATTGTACTATTGTACCTTGAGGACCATTTCCATTATTGGTGGTTTCTTTCGTTCCTGTTAACAATCCACATCATTGGAAGGTAATAAGGTGGTTTTATAGTATGTTCGACTTCGATACTTTCATTCAAATGTTAGAATTCATACTTTTATCAGGTTGGTATGGAGTGCTAGACCCTGAGTTTTATCTGATATGATTCAGGTTGCATGGAGTTATGTATTGTTCACGATTGTACACATGTTTCTTCTATACGGATGGTTGTGACCATACTGTGGGACTTTATATTTATGATGATGATGATCCTTCTATATTGGGTGGCTGCATCCATAACTTGGATCTTAGACTTGCAAATGATCCTTTTCATTCAGATGGTTGCACCCATACCGTGGATCTTTTCACATAGTCCTTTCTATCTAGATGGTTGCGTCCATACCATGGATTCATGTTTTTATCTTAGATATGTATATGTATATGCATCCTTGATTTGCAGGTCTCCTGACAGTGTTTGTTGTCATCCTTGAAAAATCTTGTAAAGCATCTTAGTTATCACTCCCTTTTATACCTTCATGCTTGAGGGGGCATCTGTTACACAATATTTTCTCATACATCCTGCAATTCCCTGTATGATAACCTGATGTACCCGAAACTTGGAAATGATGCAGTGTACCCATCCTGATATACAGTTCAGATCCTCCCTAAAACATTTATGGAATCATTTAGGCTTCCCTTGAAGAAGTAAGCTCTAAAACCCTAATTTCAAGACTAACGCGACCTTGACACTGGCAACTAGTGCTGATGGTGACTTACACTACACTGGCCTCGCACTCTCAACGTGATTTTTACTTGGATATTCGTGCTCATCCCTAAAAGGCAATCTTTCCCAAAGAGGAAAAGAAGCTTTGTGATCTAGAGGCTTCCAAAACAATGAGATGGAGGTTGTTCAGTGTGGATATGGTATAATTCTCCCAATATTTCCATTTTATCTTATCCCTATGAGCTACCTCCTTGAGATGAGGGCGTTATCCTATCTTTGGAGAGATCCTAACTCCCTTTCCCTGCTTATATATTCATCCTCTCCCATTTGCAAATGGTTGGTCTTTGGTTATTTGCACCCTTATGCTGAGATAGTTCCTACATGCTACTCATTTGGCTTGGAAAAAGAGTGTTTGAAGAGCTTCAGCTTGGACTTGGACATTCTCTCAAGGAGAGCTTATTGACATCAAGGCTTGGTTGTATGCTTCGTCCTTTATTTCATTAAGATATACAATTGTTGGTTCATTTTCCATAAAAAAAAAAAATTAATGTATCATTTATCTTAATGCTCCTTGATCTATTAAGTGGAATACTTTCTATTATGCTTGTTGTACTTGTATGATTTGTTGTGTCTTTGATCTCCTGTGTAGGTATCCAAATGTTGTGAGCAGTAGAGATGAACCTAAGGAGAAAGTGACTCAACATCTTCAACGAAGGAGTGTGTTATAGCATCAAAATGAGGTAGGAAATCTTCCTATTCTCTCATTTCAATTGTAATTTAGGCAAGTGTCTTGTAGATTGTCACACAGGTTGCTAGTCCCACTCATTGGGCTAGAGGGAGCGTCTTTGTCTGCAAAGAGGATTTACTTATACAACACTACTACCTTCTCTCCCCCTTTGTCATAAATGGCAAAGGATGACTGCCCCTGACAAACTGTCATCCTGCGGACCTGTACACACCTCCACTGCCCCTTTCTACTTAGTTAGATAAGAGAAAGATTCTATTGAGAACTTTGGAGAATCCCAAGCTTTTAGTGAAGATACTCATATGCTTCACGAGGTAATGGTTTGGTAAAGATGTCAAAAATTTGTTCCTTTGTGCCAACGTATTCAAGCTTGATATTATTTTCGGCGACATCCTCTCTAACAAATTGATATTTGATCAGAATGTGCTCTCTTTTGGAATGCATCATAGGATTTTTGGATATACTAATGCAACTGGTGTTATCGCAGAAGATGGGAATAGGCTCATCAAACTTAACTTGAAGATCTTGCAAGGTTTTCTTCATCTACAGAACTTGAGTACAACAAGTTGTTGCTGCGATGTATTATGCTTCCACTGTGGATAACGAGATTGAAGACTTCTTTTACTTAACCATGAGACAAGGAAACCACCTAGATAGAACAATGCTCCACTGGCACTCTTATGATCATCAACACTTCCTCCCCAATCTGCATTTATATAATCTTGGATATGTTGGCATTATGATGCATGTGTTGTACTATATGGCAACCCACTCGTAAAAGAACAACTCACTTATACATAACTAGATGAATCTGAAGAGATATCAAAAGTAACAGAATACATGGGATGCAGGACAACTCAAAGGAATTAGTTCAGATGTAATGAACAATGATAACTCATTAAGATGACAGTTCTCAGTATGACAAGTTAGCTTTGCCATCAAGTTCAAAGGGGCAGTTTTTTTGCATTATGATACAAGTGTTGTCCTTGATGGCAACTCACAAAGATGACAGATCATAGTGCAGCAGGTCATTAGCAAAGAATTGATGATCAGACTACAAAGAATGAAGAAAGAAAAGTATATACGTAGGTTCACTATATACCAAGTCTTGTACACATGTAGGTTCACTATATACCAAGTCGCATATATACGCAGATTTGCTATATACCAAGTAGGGTATACATGCAGGTTATACACGCAGGTTAACTATATACAAAGGCACGTATAGACGCGGGATTGCTGATCAAAAGTTGCGTATGCGTATGCACGCACTTTCATGCATGGAGAAGCGTGTACATGTGGGAAAGCTTATTTTTGGGTCTGTGGTATTTAGACCTATGGTTTTGGACCTTGGTATTGCGTCCAAAGTGTTGAACCTAGGTATTGGGTCCCTAGTATTGGTTCTAAATGGTTTTGGACCATGGTATTGAGTAAGGCCTAAAACTATAAAAGGAGAAGAAGATCATTAGGCAAAGGAATTCAGAAAATCTTGAATATTTGATAATGTATGACATCCAGTATGCAGGTTATGGGTTCATGATACCTTGCTTGATCTAAGCTAAGGAGAAATCTCAACGGTTGATGGGGAAAAATATCTAAGGATAGATCGGGATCTAATGGCTTGGAATGAATCATCTCTATACGGTTTGATCTTGTTAATTCTTGATCTGTATACTGATGCATGTAATGTTCTGTAAATATTATGATCTGGGTATAACTCAAGTTTGGAATAGCTCCAAATCATGAATGAATATTTACAGATGTATACGCTGGTTGACTATGATAAAAGCGCATGCATACGCAGGTTAGATACATCTAAGTAGCGTATACCATATGAGCTATGATGTTTGAAGTTATAGGTGCTTCTGGTTGTTGATGAGTTCTGATGACTGTTTACTGGTGTAAGTATTCTGCATATTCAGCTTGGTTGATTGTGTTTAGCTTTAGTGTTGATGGATGAGATCTATAATGGATCAGGATCATAATGAGTTATCTTTATGTGATCTGATGGACTAGATCAGGTTGCTAACTTATGTATTACCCTTGTATATGTAATGATCTGGGTATGTCTGAAGTCAGGAAATGCAGCAAAGTTATAAGTAAGTAATTGATGACATATACGTTGGTTCTCTTTGGTAAAGTTGCGTATACACACTGGTTCATCTCTTCCAAGTAGCGTATGCACTCTAATGCATGATTTTTGATGATACAGTTAGATCTGAATGTTGTTGCAGAGTTTTGTGTTCTTCTCTGTGTTTTGGTGACTGCAGTTTGTTGACAGGGTTTCAGTGATTTAGTATTGGGTGATTCAGAGGTTGATGATGCTAGTGGTGATTGATTGTGTGCTTCAATGATATTGATGGGTCCAGTATGAAAATTGGATGAAACGTGGCCTTCATATTATGATGTTGTGCTTCAGGAGTATCCATTTTGAAAATTTATGAAACGTGGTACCTGGAGGAAGAAAGAGAAGGTTGTAGCCTTCTGTAGGTCGGCACCTATGTACTAGTACATTAGCTAGTACAAGAGCAAAGGGGGTGGTAGCTCCCTTCCAGTAACAGCTGGAAAATGAGTGAAGGTTGGAGCATTCAGTAGGTGGGCACCTACGTACTAGTAAAAGGATCGGCTAGTACAAGAGCTAACGGGGTTACATCTCCCTTCCAGGATAAGCTGGAGAACGAGAGAAGGTTGTAGCCTTCTACAGGTAGAAGCATGTGTACTAGTATAAGATAGCACCAATACCAAAATATTGTAAAAAGAAGTTTCTTATTAAAAGAAGATAGAGACGACTTGCAGCAGGTGGTTTTCACCCACACTGGGTTTCCACCTTATATCATGGTGTTCATGTGTGCTTCTTTTGTGTGATGATCTATTCTGTTTTACTGTTCATATGGCTAATAATGTTCTGATGCACTCATTAAGGATCAACTAACTGAATCATAAGTTTACTGGATATATGCTTGTTTCACTACACACAGTTGCGTATACACGCAGTTTGCCTTAACTGAAGTAGCATATATGAATCTTAATATCGAAATGAAAAAGTTATATTGATTTGATAATATTGATTCACCCCCCCTCTCAGTATTATTTCCAACAATTGATATCATAGCATGTCCTTTGGTAGAAGCTTGATCGCTTGAAGGAGATCCATAGATCAATGGGAAAGAAGCTTAAGAAGAAACCACCTAAGAAGAAGAAGACATCTTAGAAGAGCTATGACAGTGGGAGAATCAATTGGGGAATATGTGGTAGAAGCTCTTCATATTCAGAATCACTTTAGAATGAAGATGAACAAGCAAAAGAACTATCAGGTATGAATTTGTTATCCTCTGGTGATACATTTATCCATCCATTTGAAGATGATGAAAGTGATAGCGAAACAACTGAATTTTCTCTTATGGGTGAGCAAGAAAGATATCAAATAGAGGCAGAATTTAAAAGGCTTACAGACAAAATTAGAGATCAACAAGATCTATTGAACAAAAGGGAATGTGCCTTCAAAGAAGAAGCTACCAAACTAAAAGCTCCACTAGAGGAAGGAAACAAGGTAAGGAAGTTATTCAAGGACAAGGAAGATCAATGTCAAAAGCTACAGGATGAAGTGACATCATTAAGAAATGAAGTCAATGAAAGGAGCACAA
Source organism: Pinus taeda (assembly GCA_000404065.3). NCBI lineage: Eukaryota > Viridiplantae > Streptophyta > Pinopsida > Pinales > Pinaceae > Pinus > Pinus taeda. Next base: position 28,826 of record APFE030007034.1, on the reverse strand, counting down.
CAATCAAGAAAATCAGAGATAGATTCAGTTACTATGAAAGTCTTGAAGCTACAATCCTCTCGCTAAAAGAAGATCTTGAAGAATCAAATAAGCAGAATCAAGAACTTCTCCAAGCTCTTGAAAAACAAGAAAATGAAGTTCTTGAACTAATACATCAGTTGGAAGAAGGAAGAAAAGTTGAAGAAACATGAAGAAGCAATATCATGAAAAGGAGGAACAACATCAGCTTGAGGTAAATATTCTAAAAGATAACTTAGAAGAAAAGGATAAGCTCTTACAATTTCAAGATAGTACTAAGATCTTGGATGATATTATTAGTAGTCAAAGGTCTCCTGCTATCAAAACTAGCCTTGGTTTTTATGAATCTGTTGAAGATGAATTTAGCTCTCAAGGATAGGAAAGGAACTCTAATGAGAAATCTAAAATAATCAACAAGGAAATGAGAGGACAACCCCATCAACAGCCAAGGAAAGAAATTCTTCAAAGAAAATCTTTTACTCCTCCGATGAATAATGTTGAATGTTATGTATCTCATAATATTCGACATGTTGCAGCCAGATGCAAAAGAAGAATGTTTTAAGACCATCACACAGAAAGATCATCACGTTCCAGGTACTTTAAAGGATATTGCTTTGCTTGCAATATTTTTGGTCATAGAGTTGTTGATTGCTATAGAAGGAAAATGAAACATGTAAGATGTTATTCATGTAACAAGTTTGGACATACAGCAAAGGAATGCAGGAACAAAGTATGAGCACCATACCAAAAGGAGAAAGCATCATCACACTTGAAGATATGGAAGAAGAAGGAAGTACAGTCCGACAGATGTGGCACAGCACAATATACAGACATAACAGACTCAGAGGGTGCTAAAAGTGTAAAACTTCAGTGTCCTAAATCTCATACGCAAGTTTCATAAAGGGAAGTTGCGTATATATGCGAGCTATTTATTGCACAGTCACGTATATGTTAGTTTGAGGAAAAATAGTAGGGACAAGCTCAAGAAAAACGGTCTGATATGATTCAGTCCATTATTTTCTCTATTTTGATAATGGTTACAATCTGTTGATGATGTGTGGAAATGTCTTCACACTTGTATGATGTTTAAAAGTGTTTTGATCCTAAATTAATGATGATGATGCCTTGATACTTCTTGTTGATATATGCATGATCAGATCTAACAGTAAGCAAGATGGCACAGGTTCAGGGGGAGCATATGCTTTTAATAATGCATTGTTGGCATTATGACTAGTAATCCTTGGTGATGATGCCTATATATATCTTGCTATGATATGGTTATGAGTTGTCCATAAAAAAATCTCATATGATTTTTGGGGTTACATAGTTGATGTTTAGATCAGATTTGTGGTTGATTCTCTGATGATGCATATATGGTGCTTACATGGTGATCTTCATAAGGATAAGGAGAAGTACAAATCTTGAATACACAACTTCATTACTTGATGATGAGTCACTCATATGTTGCTATCATCATATGCATAAAGATCATATAATACAGTTATGATGTAGGATTCCTATAGTTCTTGGCACTCATGTGGATGAGGATTGTTGTTGTTGATGATATCAAGAAGTCTTGAAAAATGATATTGAACTCAAGATACATAGTGCTGGATACATGGATGATTACTCAAAGTTGCATTGTTGGAGACATGATGATGATGAGTTCTTACCTATATGATGATAGGTTGATACTTACATATGTTGTTTGATGCAGATTTTCCCAAGTGATGATACTTAGATCATGCAGATCTTGATGTTGATGAGATGGCTATGGTATTTTTCACATATGATATAATGTGAATGATTCTATGTCATATGCAAAATTTTGTTCAAAAGGATGAAGTTGATGCAAACATACCTTATTATAGGTTGATGACTTATACACTAATGAACATATACAGGTTGCTGGTCTAGATGCTGTTGACAGATGCTTATGGAGCAGATCATACATTGTGTATGATAGTTGCTGATGATTATCATGGTCTTATTTAGATGTTTGGTCTTTGTTATAAATGTCATGAAAAGGTCATATCAAGATTCATGATGTAATAGTTTGTCTCTATCTATTGTAGTCATTTGATGAATCCCTTTTGGTCATATGATGTAATTTGTCCCCCCACTATGCTGGAAGGGATGATTTGTAATATTTCATCAGTACAACATTTTGGTATCTAGCTATCCCCACTTGGTTGGTGGATAGTCATATTGTATATCCCCACTGGGTTGGGAGATGGATGTACGTATTAGTTTTTGGCGATAGGAAGGTATTTATGATAAATTCATGTTCTCTTGTAGAACATCCTTTTGCGACCTTGCTTCAATCAGGGAGCATAATAGCACACTTAGCAGAGCGAGATTTCCACATGTACTCAGGGGGAGCCATGGACAGATTGGTACACCTTGGCATTACAAGGGGGAGCTCATTCAGTGGATTTTAGCAGTACTCAAGGCAGTATGGACAGCGGAATGTTTATCAGGAAGAGAATATCTGGCTGCCCTTTGCCTTGATGTCAAAGGGGGAGAGTGTTTTGGTGTTGTTGCCATCTCAAGTCAAAGGGGGAGATTGTTGGCATTATGATGCATGTGTTGTACTTGATGGAAACCCACTTGTAGAAGAACAACTCACTTATATATAACTAGATGAATCTGAAGAGATATTAGATGTAACAAAATACATGGGATGCAGGACAGCTCAAAGGAATCAGTTCAGATGTAATGAACAATGACAACTCATTAAGATGATAGTTCTCAGTATGACAAGTTAGCTTTGCCATCAAGTTCAAAGGGGGAGATTCTTGGCATTATGATACAAGTGTTGTCCTTGATGGCAACTCACACAGATGACAGATCATAGTGTAGCAAGTTAGTAGCAAAGAATTGATGATCAGACTACAAAGAATGAACAAAGAAATGTATATACGCAGGTTCACTATATACCAAGTCGTGTACACATGCAGGTTCACTATATACCAAGTCGCGTATATATGCAGGTTTGTTATATACCATGTAGGGTATACACGCAGGTTCACTATATACAAAGGCGTGTATACATGCGGGATTGCTGATCAAAAGTCGCGTATGCGTATGCATGTACTTTCATGCATGGAAAAGTGCGTACATGTGGGAAAGCTTATTTTTGGGTCCGTGGTATTTAGACCTATGGTTTTGGACCTTGGTATTGCGTCCAAAGTGTTGAACCCAGGTATTGGGTCCCTAGTATTGGTTCTAAATGGTTTTGGACCATGGTATTGAGTAAGGCCTAAGACTATAAAAGGAGAAGAAGATCATTAGGCAAAGGCATTCATAAAATCTTGAATATATGATGATGTATGACATCTAGTATGCAGGTTATGGGTTCATGATACCTTGCTTAATCTAAGCTAAGAAGAAATCTCAGCAGTTGATGGAGAACAAGATCTAAGGATAGATCGGGATCTAATGGCTTGGAATGAATCATCTCTATATGGTTTGATCTTGTTAAGTCTAGATCTATATACTGATGCATGTAATGTTCTGTAAATATTATGATTTGGGTATAACTCAAGTTTGGAATAGCTGCAAATCATGAATGAATATTTACAGATGTAAACACTGGTTGACTATGATAAAAGCACGTACATACACAAGTTAGATACATCTAAGTAGTGTATACCGTATGAGCTATGATGTTTGAAGTTACAGGTGCTTCTAGTTGTTGATGAGTTCTGATGACTATTTACTGGTGTCAGTATTCTGCATATTCTGTTTGGTTGATTGTGTTTAGCTTTAGTGTTGATGGATGAGATCTATAATAGATTAGGATCATAATGAGTTATCTTTATGTGATCTGATGGACTAGATCAGGTTGCTAACTTATGTATTACCCTTGTATGTAATGATCTGGGTATGTCTGAAGTCATGAAATGCAGCGAAGTTATAAGTAAGTAATTGATGACATATACGCTGGTTCGCTTTGGTAAAGTTGCGTATACACAATGGTTCGGCTCTTCCATGTAGCGTTTGCACTCTGATGCATGATTTTTTATGATACAGTTAGATCTGAATTCTGTTGCAAAGTTTTGTGTTCTGCTCTGTGTTCTGGTGACTGCAGTTTGTTGACAAGGTTTCAATGATTCAATATTGGGTGATTCAGAGGTTGATGATGCTAGTGTTCATTGATTGTGTGCTTCAATGATATTGATGGTTCTAGTATGAAAATTGGATGAAACGTGGCCTTCATATTATGTTGTTGTGCTTCAGGAGTATCCAGTCTGAAAATTTATGAAACGTGGTACCTGGAGGAAGAAAGAGAAGGTTGTAGCCTTCTGTAGGTCAGCACCTATGTACTAGTACATCAGCTAGTACAAGAGCAAAGGGGGTGGTAGCTCCCTTCCAGTAGTAGCTGGAAAATGAGTGAAGGTTGCAGCATTCAGTAGGCGGTCACCTACGTACTAGTAAAAGGATCGGCTAATACAAGAGCTAAGGGTGTTGCAGCTCCCTTCCAAGAGAAGCTAGAGAACGAGCGAAGGTTGTAACATTCTACAAGTAGAAGCCTGTGTACTGGTATAAGACTGCACCAATACAGAAATATTGTAAAAAGAAGTTTCTTATTAAAAGAAGATAGAGAGGACTTGTAGCATGTGGTTTTCACACACATTGTGTTTCCAACTTATATCATGGTGTTCATGTGTGCTTCTTTTGTGTGATGATCTATTCTGTTTTATTGCTCTTGTTTACTGTTCATATGGCTAATAATGTTCTGATGCACTCATTAAGGATCAACTAACTGAATCATAAGTTTACTGGATATATGCTTGTTTCACTACACACAATTGCGTATACATGCGGTTTGCCTTAACTGAAGTAGCGTATATGAATCTTAATATGGAAATGAAAAATTTATATTGATTTGATAATACTGATTCACCCCCCCCCCCAATATTATTTCCAACAATTGGTATCGGAGCAGGTCCTTTGGTAGGAGCTTGATCACTTGAAGGAGATCCATAGATCAATGGGAAAGAAGCTTAAGAAGAAAGCGCATAAGAAGAAGAAGACATCTCAGAAGAGCTATGACAGTGGGAGAATCGATTGGGGAATATGTGGAAGAAGATCTTCAGATTCAGAATCACTTTAGAATGAAGATGAACAAGCAAAAGAACTATTAGGTATGAATTTGTTATCCTCTGGTGATACATGTATCCATCCATTTGAAGATGATGAAAGTGATAGCGAAACAACTGAATTTGCTCTTATGGGTGAGCAAGAAAGATATCAAATAGAGGCAGAATTTAAAAGGCTTACAGACAAAATTAGAGATCAACAAGATCTATTGAACAAAAGGGAATGTGCCTTCAAAGAAGAAGCTATCAAACTAAAAGCTCCACTAGAGGAAGGAAACAAGGTAAGGAGGTTATTCAAGGACAAGGAAGATCAATGTCAAAAGTTGGAGGATGAAGTGACATCATTAAGAAATGAAGTCAATGAAAGGAGCACAACAATCAAGAAACTCAGAGATAGATCCAGTTACTATGAAAGTCTTGAAGCTACGATCCTCTCGCTAAAAGAAGATCTTGAAGAATCAAATAGGCAGAATAAATAATTGCTCCAAGCTCTTGAAAAACAAGAAAACGAAGTTCTTGAACTAAGACTTCAGTTGGAAGAAGGAAGAAAAGCTGAAGAAAACATGAAGAAGCAGTATCATGAAAAGGAGGAGCAACATCAAGTTGAGGTAAATATTATAAAAGATAACTTAGAAGAAAAGGATAAGCTCTTACAATTTCAAGATAGTACTAAGATCTTGGATGATATTAGTAGTAGTCAAAGGTCTCCTGCTATCAAAATTGGCCTTGGTAGTTGAAGATGAATTTATTTCTCAAGGAGAGGCAAGGAACTCTAATGATAAATCTAAAATAATCAACAAGGAAATGAGAGGACAACCCCATCAACAGCCAAGGAAAGAAATTCTTCAAAGAAAATCTTTTACTCCTCTGATGAATAATGTTGAATGTTATGTATGTCATAATCTTCGACATGTTGCAGCCATATGCAGAAGAAGAATGGTTCAAGGCCATCACACAGAAAGATCATCGCGTTCCAGGTACTTTAAAGGATATTGCTTTGCTTGCAATATGTTTGGTCATAGAGCTGTTGATTGCTAAAGAAGGAATATGAAACATGTAAGATGTTATGCATGTAACAAGCTTGGACATACAGTAAAGGGATGTAGGAACAAAGTATGGGCACCATACCAAAAGCAGAAAACATCATTACACTTGAAGATATGGAAGAAGAAGGAAGTACAGTAAAAACTATGTGGCATAGCACAATATACAAACATAACAGACTTAAAGAGAGCTAAAAGTGTAAAAATTCAGTGTCCTAAATCTCATACGCAAGTTTCATAAAGAGAAGTTGCGTATACACGCAAGTTAGTTACTGCACAGTCACGTATATGTTAGTTTGAGTAAAAGTTGTAGGGACAGGCTCAAGAAAAAGGGTCTGATATGATTTAGTCCATTATTTTCTCTGTTTGATAATGGTTACAATTTGCCGATGAGGTGTGGAAATGTCTTGACACTTGTAAGATGTTTAAAAGTGTTTTGATCCTAAATTAATGATGATGATGCCTTGATACTTCTTGCTGATATATGCATGATCAGATCTGACAGTAAGAGAGATGGCACAGGTTCAGGGGGAGCATATGATTTTAATACTTCATTGTTGGAATTATGATTAGTATTCCTTGGTGATGATGCCTATATATATCTTGCTATGATATGGTTATGAGTTGTCCATAACAAAATCTCATATGATTCTTGGGGTTACATAGTTGATGTTCAGATCAAATTTGTGGTTGATTCTCTGATGATGCATATATGGTGCTTACATGGTGATCTTCACAAGGATAAGGAGAAGTACAAAGCTTGAATACACATCTTCATTACTTGATGATGAGTCACTCATATGCTGCTGTCGTCATATGCATAAAGATCATATAATACAGTTACGATGTAGGATTCCTATAGTTCTTTGCGCTCATGTGGATGAGGATTGTTGCTGTTGATGATATCAAGAAGTCTTGACAAATGATATTGAGCTCAAGATACATAGTGTTGGATACATGGATGATTACTCAAAGTTGCATTGTTGGAGACATGATGATGATGAGTTCTTACCTATATGATGATAGGTTGATACTTACATATGTTGATTGATGCAGATTTTCCCAAGTGATGATACTTGGATCATGCAGATCTTGATGTTGATGAGATGGTTGTGGTATTTTTCACATATGATATAATGTGAATGATTCTATATGTCATATGCAGAATTTTGTTCAAAAGGATGAAGTTGATGCAGACATACCTTGTTATAGGTTGATGACTTATACACTAATGAACATATACAGGTTGCTGGTCTAGATGTTGTTGACAGATGCTTATGGAGCAGATCATACATTGTGTATGATAGTTGCTAATGAATCTCATGATCTTATTTAGATGTTTGGTCTCTGTTATAAATGTCATGAAAAGGTCATAACAAGACTCATGATGTAATAGTTTGTCTCTATCTATTGTAGTCATTTGATGAATCCCTTTTGGTCATATGATGTAATTTGTACCCCCACTATGCATGGAAAGGATGATGTAATACTTCAGTCATGTACAAACATTTTGGTATCTGGCGTATCCCCACTTGGTTGGGTGGATGAGTCAATATTGGTATATCCCCACTGGGTTGGGAGATGGATTTATGTATGAGTCTTTGGCAATAGGAAGGTCATTTATGATAGAGTCATGTTCTTCTTGTAGAACATCATTTTGCATACCTTGTGTACAGTCAGGGGGAGCATGAACAACACACTTCAGCAGAGCAGAGATTTCATCATGTACTCAGTGGGAGAATGGATAGATTGGTACACCTTGGCATATACAAAGGGGGAGCTCATTCAGAGATGTCAACAGAGACTCAAGGGGAGTATGGACAGCGGAATGTTTATCAAGGAAAGAGAATATCTTGGTCTGCCCTTTGCCCTTGATGTCAAAGGGGGAGAGTAATTTGGTGTTGTTGCCATCAAGTCCAAAGGGGGAGATTGTTGGCATTATGATGCATGTGTTGTACTTGATGGCAACCCATTCATAGAAGAACAAGTCACTTATATATAAATAGATGAATCTGAAGAGATAGCAGAGGTAACAGAATACATGGGATGCAGGACAGCTCAAAGGAATCAGTTCAGATGTAATGAACAATGACAACTCATTAAGATGACAGTTCTCAGTATGACAAGTTAGCTTTGCCATCAAATTCAAAGGGGGAGATTGTTGGCATTATGATACAAGTGTTGTCCTTGATGGAAACTCACACAGATGACAGATCATAGTGTAGTAGGTCAGTAGTAAAGAATTGATGGTAAAACTACAAAGAATGATGAAATAAAAGTATATACGTTGGTTCACTATATACCAAGTCGTATACACACGCAAGTTCACTATATACCAAGTCGCGTATATACGCAAGTTTGCTATATACCATGTAGGGTATACACGCAGGTTCATTATATACAAAGGCGCTTATATACGCAGGATTGTTGTTCAAAATTCGCGTATGCATATGCACGCACTTTCATGCATGGAAAAGCGTGTACATGTGGGAAAGCTTATTTTTGGGTCCGTGGTATTTAGACATATGGTTTTGGACCTTGGTATTGCGTCTGAAGTGTTGAACCCAGGTATTGGGTCCCTAGTATTGGTTCTAAATGGTTTTGGACCATGGTATTGAGTAAGGCCTAAGACTATAAAAGGAGAAGAAGATCATTAGGCAAAGGCATTCAGAAAATCGTGAATATCTGATGATGTATGACATCCAGTATGTAGGTTATGGGTTCATGATACCTTTCTTGATCTAACCTAAGGAGAAATCTCAGCAGTTGATGGAGAAAAAGATCTAAGGATAGATCGGGATCTAATGGCTTGGAATGAATCATCTCTATATGGTTTGATGTTGTTAAGTCTAGATCTGTATACTGATGCATGTAATGTTCTATAAATATTATGATCTGGGTATAACTCAAGTTTGGAATAGTTGCAAATCATAAATGAATATTTATAGATGTATACGCCTATTGACTATGATAAAAGTGCATACATACGCAGGTTAGATACATCTAAGTAGCGTATACCATATGAGCTATGATGTTTGAAGTTACAGGTGCTTCTGGTTGTTGATGAGTTCTGATGACTGTTTACTGGTGTCAGTATTTTGCATATTCAGTTTGGTTGATTGTGTTTAGCTTCAGTGTTGATGGATGAGATCTATAATGGATCAGGATGATAATGAGTTATCTTTATGTGATCTGATGGACTAGATCTGGTTGCTAACTTATGTATTACCCTTATATATGTAATGATATGGGTATGTCTGAAGTCAGGAAATGCAGCGAAGTTATAAGTAAGTAATTGATGACATATATGCTGGTTCGCTTTGGTCAAGTTGCATATACACGCTAGTTCAGCTCTTCCAAGTAGCGTATGCACTCTGATGCATGATTTTTGATGATACAGTTAGATCTGAATGTTGTTGCAGAGTTCTGTGTTCTGCTCTGTGTTCTGGTGACTGCAGTTTGTTGACAGGGTTTCAGTGATTTAGTATTGGGTGATTCAGAGGTTGATGATGCTAGTGTTGATTGACTGTGTGCTTCAATGATATTGATGGGTCCAGTATGAAAATTGGATGAAACGTGGCCTTCATATTATGTTGTTCTGCTTCAGGAGTATCCAGTCTGAAAATTTATGAAACGTGGTACCTAGAGGAAGAAAGAGAAGGTTGTAGCCTTCTGTAGGTCGGCACATCAGCTAGTACAAGAGAAAATGGGGTGGTAGCTCCCTTCCAGTAGCAGCTGAAAAACAAGTGAAGGTTGGAGCATTCAGTAGGCTGGCACCTACGTACTAGTAAAAGGATCGGCCAGTATAAGAGCCAAGGGGGTTGCAGTTCCCTTCCAAGAGAAGCTGGAGAATGAGCGAAGGTTGTAGCCTTCTACATGTAGAAGCCTGTGTACTGGTATAAGATTGCACTAATACAGAAATATTATAAAAAGAAGTTTCTTATTAAAAGAAGATAGAGATGACTTGCAGCAGGTGGTTTTCACCCACATTAGGTTTCCAGCTTATATCATGGTATTCATGTGTGCTTCTTGCGTGTGATGATCTGTTTTGTTTTATTGCTCCTGTCTACTGTTCATATGGCTAATAATGTTCTAATGCACTCATTAAGGATCAACTAACTGAATCATAAGTTTACTGGATATACGCTTGTTTCACTACACACAGTAGCGTATACACGCGATTTTCCTTAACTTAAGTAGCGTATATGAATCTTAATATGGAAATGAAAAGGTTATATTGATTTGATAATACTGATTCACCCCCCCCTCCCTCTCAGTATTATCTCCAACAGGATAACCAGATCATTTTATTTAGGATACCATAGACCATATTTCATTGTACCTTTAAGGTATTGAAGAATTATTTTGATGCGAATAATATGAGATTCTTTTGGTGCTGCTTGGAATCATGCTACTTTTCTAACTTCCTACATCTCATATGGCAGGGTGACTGGCACATATAGGAGACTACCAATCATGGATCTATACAACCTTTGGTCCACATATGTTGACCATTCTTCTTGTAACCTGTTACCATGGGGGTAAGAATAGGACTGCAATCTTCCATATTGAATTTCTTGAGCATTTTCTTGATGTACTTGATTTGATATATGAATAATCCTTTATCATGCTATGATATCTCAAAAATCGTTATATTGTCTTGATCCAGTTTCACATAGAGATTTCTTGTCAACGCTTCCTTTCTTGAATCTATAATACTTCAACTATTCTTCTCCCCCTGAACATGTAATGAAACCACCATCTTATTCAAACTACCTATCTGTCAATTGTAGGCTTGTGTCATATACTATTGCCTAGACTCCTCATCTTCAAATTTCTAGGAGTCGATAAGATGAATTGTTCAGAATAGCATGTCATTTAACAAACAATCTTGACTCGAGTCATTAACCAAAGCGGCTACTGATTCCTCAGAGTACATTATGAATCGTGAAAGCATAACTGTTGGGACCTTTTTGATTTTCTTTCTCATCTTATACTTGTTCATCCTATACCTATTCTCCTTTCCAACCCTTCTTATTCTCATTGTCAAGATTTTCATTCATGATCGATTCCATCTTGTACATGCAGTTACAAGCTATGTTTCCATAGTTATGACATTTGTAACATTCGATGTTATTCATAGAAGATTTTGTTTGGTTTCTATCTCGTGATCTTGCAAATTTGTTTCTAGGTTTTTTCTGCTAATAGTTGTACCCGTCTGGAACTTCACAATCCCTAGCCATATGTCCAAAATTGTTACATGTGTAACGTTTGACATCATCTCTCAAATGATCAAATTTGTTGATATTACATTGATTTATGTAATATCCATTTCTGAAGGATCTCTTGGAATTGTATTCATTCCAAACATAGATGCGACATTCTACAGCTCTATGTCCAAACCTTCCACATGAATAACAATGACCATAAAACAAAGGTTGGTACCTGGGAGGAAATCATCTTTTAGGAATTGTCTTCCAAGGTTCTTCCTGTGAGTCTGGATCTCTTGATTTAGCTGAGAGATCTATCTGTTTGGTAGATTTTTCATATCCATCTTCTTTAATTGTCATAGAAGGACTCGACTTATTTTCGAATTTTTCTTTGTAACCAAGACCAGTCTTGTGGTTGTATGATTGTTGGTTATTGATGAGATTGTCCAAAGTATTTGAACTGTTGGCATAGTTTTGAAAGGTTTTTCCATTTTTTACTTCCTTTCATAGAGAACCTATTTCAGCTTCCAATGCTTCTCTTTCCTTATTGTTTTCCTTTTATTCTTTCCTAAGATATTCTTCAATTCACTTGTATTCTTCAACCTTGACTTTAAGGTTGAGGACATGTTCTCTTTATGTCTTCAATTCGTCTTCAAGAGTGTTGACATGCTTCTTCTTGGCTTTGAGCTCTTTGATAACCTTGATGACTTCGTTTTGAAATTCAACCTCAGTCATTTCTTCTTCCTTGTTTCCTTCTTCATTAGATGCCTCTTGCTTATTGTGCTTGGCCATAAACAATACTCTTTTGTTGAGTTCTTATTCGTTATCATTGTATTCTTTGGATGAGGAACTATCTTATTTGGTGAAGAAATTTTTCTTAAACCATTTCTTCTTGTCTTGTTTTTTGAACTTCCTAAGACCTTTCCTTCCATTTGTAACAACCTCATTTTTGTGAGGACATTTGGCTGCAAAATGCCTAACCTCACCATAGTCAAAATATATTAATGGAAGTTTACCTTTGAATTTCCCATCCCTGTTCTCATTTTCTAGGTGAAGTAGGTGAATTCTTTATCCGATATTTCTTATTTCCTCTTCTTCCTTTTCTTCATCCTTACAATTGCAAGTTCTTTCTTTCTAAGTATGCTTGTCCTTACTATTCTTCTTGGATGTAGAAAATGTTGTTACTAAGTGATGTGTGCCATCCTATTCTTCAATCCTCATTTCATATGTTGTAAGAATTCCACGCAATTCATCTATGTTGATCTTTGGTCAAATTCAATTTATCTTCCAAGACAAATACCTTAGGTTTGAATCTTTCTGGAAAGGATCTGAGGATCTTTCAAACAACAATTTTCATTTCAACAAGTTCTCCCAAACCTTCCAATGGATTTTTTGTTTCAGCAACACGCTGAAAGTATGCAGCAATATCTTCATCTTCCCTCATTTTGAGTTGCTCAAATTTTTCCTTGAAATTTTGAAGCTTTGCTTCTTTCACCTTTGAGTCACCTGCATCTATATTTTCAAGCTTGCCCCATACCTCTTTAGCAGTTTTTCAACTCAATACCTTAAGCTAAGCAGATTCGATAAGCACACTAATAATAAGATGTTTAAACTTTGCATCATATACCATATTTTCTTACCTTGTTCATCTCGAGTCGGTGTGAACCCTTTATCAATGATTTCCCATACTTCGTATCCTTGCGCCAAGAAATGAACCTGCATTTTTCCACTCCAAAGTGCATAGTTATATCCATTGAACAAAGGAACTCTATTCTTAGTATACTCCATGATCTCCTTCTAGTTGTTAAACTGTTATTGAAGGAACCAAGCTCTGATACCAATTGTTGGAAATACTTGGGGGGTGGGGGGGGGGGGGGGGGGGGGTGAATCAATATTCCTTAGAAATTAACACTTTTAAATATTTTCAGAGCATTAGTTAATCTTCAATTATTATTACTACTTATGCAGTAATAATAGTAAATAAAAGAACATAGTAGGCACAAGAATTTTATGTGGAAAATCCCCTCCATGTAAAAAACCACCAAACACTTTTATGATAAATTCTTTAATCTTTAGCCCCAACTAAAATGAAAGCAACAACTTCCTAGAATTCTAGAAAAGAATTCTTCTCCAACTCCCACTGGAAGGATGCCCAAATGCCCTAGTTTCTTCAGTAATCAACTGAATGGATGCCCCGACACCCTAGCGAGCCACAACTTGCCCTAGCACCACCCTAAAGCTTTCACAGGCCCCAACCTATAGGTGACTTCATTCACCTACATACCACCTCCCTGCCACCCTATAATGACTGAAATAAGACAATATTATGGATTCCCAAACCAAGGACAACAATCCACGATACAATAAGATGTATAATAATTTTTTTGTACTTGAAAAACTACCCAATCACTCTATGACCTGCATCCCAACCATGACATCATCCCAACAGTGACTCCTTTACCTCCCAAAACTGCCTCTTCGACTCTAGATAGAATGACTCTTTTACAATCTTTACAATGATGAATCTTTTACAAATGACTCTTTTCCAACTTTACAATGATAACTCTTTTACAAATGAATCTTTTACAACTTTATAATGATGACTCTTGGCCTTAACAATACTTCATGATATCTCAATGGATGTCATGTCTGCAAGGATGTCTCACTGCAATGCTTCCTTTGATTTGATACTTCTTCTCTTGAATTTTTGCTTGATGTTGTACTTGAATCTTCCTCTACCTGCATGCAAAATTTGCATGGCAAAACCAATCCCAAAGAAAAAATTCCCTTCAACTTACCTCTACATGTAAAACATGTGTAAGTGCATAATAACGAATAAATACAAATTAAAATTACAACGCATACCTGAAGTGTCCTTGTCACTTTTGTTGTTGACTTGTTGCAACAATAGACAAAGTCTCCCACTCCTTATATAGGCCTGGAATCTATGCAAGACTATATCCAAAACTAACCTAAATATATATACAATAAAAAATTATGACAGACCCTAGACTTGTGATGGACCAAGTTCTAAGTACAACAACAGAGACCATTCTATCAACTATGACAAGACAAGTAAGATGAACTTACAACATCATGTAGATTTAGCAAATTTAGTATAGCATCAAGAATATGTAGCATCAAATGTGTAGTATCAAGAATAGGGCATCCTAAATGTGGTATCAAAATTAACTGTGACAAATAGAGACATGGAAATATAACCGAGACCATGTATATAGTTATGTTGTCCTGCAAAAACATATGTCAAAGATGATACTCAAAATTCAAATGTAAACATTGATCATACATACCTTGCTGTAGGAGACTTACCCTTGAATTTTGTTGTGTGGTCCTTACTGCAGTGATCCTTGAATGCATTATTTTTCTTGCCTTCCAGGAGTTTGATATTGAATTTGTTGTATCTATGTAATTTCATATCTCCAGGGTCTAAAATTTCGTCTTGTGGTAGCCCTACAAGTCCTCTTTACAACCCCAGAGGTTTCATAAGGATTGGATTCTTCAAAAAATATTTTTTCCAAATCTCCTATGATGACCTGATTATAGACTGGTTCAGTAGAACGAACTTCTATAAAGTGTCATGTGTCACTGTTGGGACCTTTAACCCTTTTTGACATGGAATTCGGGAGCCTTCCAAAACCCTAACTTCCTCAGATCATATCTCCAAAAATATAGTGAACCAAGATATGCAATTTTGTCACGAGGTTCATTAATATTTAATCTCAAATGGGTTTTAATTTTATCTTCGGAATCTTCTCAAAAAACAATTTATAGCGAAACTACCATGATGACCTGTTTGAAGCCACAAAATCAGTACTAGAGGAGGATATGAGGGCCACTATTTATATCAATGTCTTGAGTTGAGAGGGCCCTCAACAAGTGAACGTTGGATGGATTTTAAGAGGAAAAAAACATTATTAATTATTGATTATTCAATGACCACAACCAATTATGATGCCACAACCTCATAGGGTTTTAGCCCACTAATTGGGGTTACTAACTTCAAACACAAATATCTCTCAAATTGTGAAGAATTATGTGGCATGCCATATATCAACGAAGACATCTCAGTGAGGAGAATCCATTTAGAAGATCCTTGACACAGAATAGAGTAAGTTTTAAAATAAGAATTCCCATTCTAGATCGGGGTAGCCCCTGGTGCTGCTTGTGTTGACATCAATGACAACCACTGATCAATAATGGTTCAGATGAATTCTAGATGTAGGCCCTCCTACACACTAAAATTATTCAAGTACAAAGAAATGTTTGGCATGAAAAAAACATCAAGGAAAAATGTTTTCAAGAAGGGGATTGGGCTCTATTATATGACTCTAGAATCAAGGACTTCAAATGCAAATTGATGACCAGGTGGTTGGGCCTATATCTAATAGAAACGTGCCATGACAATGGGGCTGTGCAAATCAGGACCATTGATGAAGAAGGTATCCCCTTGATTGTCAATGGTTACAGATTGAAAGTCTATAAAAGACCTCTCTCAAGGGAGGAGTTCATCAGTACCACTAGTAAGGAAGTAAATGTGATTGGAAGTATCTTAGCTTCAAGCTCACCCAATTCTTGAAGACTATTTTTATTTTTGAAAAAAAAAACAATAAGGGACCTAAGTGAAAACCTCTACGACACACTTGAGGCCAACTCTTGGGTTGAAAACCTCCTTGAGGCAGCTCATGAGTGAAAAATGGAAAATAAAAAAGATCCTTGGGTGAAAACCTCCCTTGAGGCACGTAGGGAAGTCATACAGAATGAAAACCTCCTTTGGCGTGACCTGCATGTCTTTCAAAAATGAAAAAGAGGGCAATGACATGGACCTCAAACCTTCCCACTAATAAAATTATGTGATTTTGCAGGTTTTTAAAGACAACAAAGGAATCAAATTTCCAGGCACAACAATCCAAGCATCACCTCAATTCTTCCTCCATCCACTTCATCTCATGCATTCCTACCATGTCCCCATCATCCATTTCCACTCTTAGGCATCAAAAACCATTTTTTGAGTAGTTTTCTAGTTGCTATAAGAAGATCTTGTAGTACTACATGATGTCCTTAAATACTATAAGAAAGGAGTCCAGATTGGAAAATAATGATGCATTCCTATTATAGGTTAAAAAAAAATGGAACCTACATCTCACCATCTCTCACCCAACATCCAATCATATCGATATCTACTCCTGTGTCCATTAATAAAAAAAAATAGGAAAATGAAAAAAAGGGAGAATCCAAAGGACATGTCATCATTGGTCTCATCCACCCATCATTCCATCTCCTTCATCACCATTTCTAAGATCCTACAGCACCACCCAACCTCCCTCTAAGTGAAAAAAATAAAAAATGATGAAGAAAAGGCAACTACATTGTTTCCTGTAGCATCTACAGGATCTCCTATACCAGCCTCTGTTACAACTGCAATAAGACATCGGTACATTCTCCTTCACCACCAATGAAAATAAGAGGGATACAACATATCTACAAGACTTGTGCCTCCTTTCTAGAGCTTATCAGTAACAACAAATATACCAAGCACCTACACATAGGAAACAACTAGAATACAACTTCATCAGCAAGAAGAAATCAACATAAAATGACCAAAGGAGAGCACACACCTGAATGAGAAGCACAACAAGGTAGCCACAAGTATGGAACCTCATCCAAACTCTTCTCTGAGTGTGATATGCTAAAAGTGTAAGGAATGTGATTTTTTTTATAAGCTAGAGGTGACTAGTTAACTTGGCCACCCTCAACTCGAAGATAAAAAGTAAACTCCTAGTCAGCATGCCACATTGGAATGTCACATCAATGAGAATTAGTAAAAAAAGTGGCCAATTTAGTTATGTGAGAGTTGGTGATAAATACAAGGGGAGGCTATATGATCACCGACGGTGGGCCAATGGTCCCAATGAGGAAATATCATACTACTGTTAGCCAACACAACGCTCCAAGGAATCGACCATAAATAGAAAAAAGTCCAAAATTTCATGCACCCATTGTTCATTTCAAGATCAGAGGGAGTGGGACCACCTTGGAGATCCATGGAGGAATCAAACCTTTCTTTGGCCACCCTATAGGAAATAGAGCTACAGGAAACTACAGGAAACTCAGGGAGCTACAAGAAACACCAGTAATTCACAAGAAATATGCAAGGGGGTGCCTAGGGTCCAGTTGATTAGAGATTCTCATCATCTAGAGAATCAAAGTAAAATTTAGGTGGCCTAGCTCTCCTGTGTTTTTGACTTGATATCTAGGGAAGAAAGAAAGGGACAATTATGAAATTTTGTAGTAATTACAGTGAGCCTAGGGTTTAGACAGTGTTTTTTGAAGTTTAAATAAAATTGTGTGGAGATAGGAAAGGGTAAAAGTTGTAGTCATCAACCAAAAATTCTAAACTCTTAGTCACCCTGAACTCACACTAAGGCTAGGCTACAAAACCTCCTATAGTCAGTTAACCAAATAAGTGAAATGGAAGTAGGATTCAGTAGAAGGGAACCCACCGACACATCTAGGATCCACCTTCATCCCCTTGTGGTAGATATATTTAGGAAGCATCACTAGTTTGGATTCTTTGAGTTTATCAGAGGGTATGATGATGATATAGCTCAGGAATTTTCCATGTCACTTAACCCTCAGGCTAGAAGTAGTGTTACTATTGTGGTGAGGGGGCTGTTAATTACAATAAACCCTAAGGTGATCAACAGAGTCACCATACTTCCTCAGGGGGTGCAATGGAGAAAGGAGGATAAGGATAGCAACACTTTTGCCAAGAAAACCCTTTTCCTAGATGATGAAGAGCCAATTAAGGACAAAAATGGGGTCAGAAGGGAGACCCTTCCCTATCCTTAGAATGAGGTGAACTATCACATTCTCAAATACATTTCTTGTGAAGGTAGGCTTAGTGTAGTCTATGCCTACCAATTTAGACTCCTCCATGAGTTGATATTTGGAGAGGAGGTACCCATAAACCAAAGGCTCATTGTGCCTTATTTCCTATTGCAGTCAATGATAGGCATGAACCAAAAGGTACAAGGAGGGAAACATCAACAATTGGCACATCATGGACTCATTAAGATAATACTAGAGGATGCCTTGAGCTAGTTAAGAATTCCTATTCTATGGTCCACATTTAGAGACATGGATAGAGAGTTTGTAATTGAAATATGAGCCCTTGAATATGATAGGGACCCACCCTCTAGTGGTG
Organism: Pinus taeda; assembly: GCA_000404065.3. Lineage (NCBI taxonomy): Eukaryota > Viridiplantae > Streptophyta > Pinopsida > Pinales > Pinaceae > Pinus > Pinus taeda. The sequence continues at coordinate 10,225 of APFE030007034.1, read as the reverse complement.
AAGAGGAGGCAGGAGAAGAAGAAGAAGAGGGAGGAGAAGTAGAATAAGAGGAGGCATAAGATTGAGAAGGAAAGTAAGAAGAAGAAGGGAAGGTGAAGAGGAAGAGAAAAAGGAAGAGGTAAGACCTGAGGAACATACCAAAGAAGGGGATAAATCTCCAAGGTTGACCCCTAAGCCCACTGAGAGGGAGGCAACTACTACCTTGACTGCCCTAAGCACGCCCATCAAGTCAAAAGGAAAAATATAGAGGTTGACTCCCCTCTATTTCAAAACAAGAAGAAGCACCAGGATCAAGCAGGGCTGGCCACAAACACCCACAACGAAACCCATTATAATTGATGAGTCACCAAAAAATAAGGAAGAGCTAGTTTCCTTGGGAATGAAATTTAATGAAGAGAGCACATCAAACAAGCTACCCCAAAAGCTCCCATCACCTATGTTAGGAAGCATGTCACCACGTCAACATCACCAAATCAAGAGAAGGGAGTTGTGACCCCATTAGAGAGGGGAAAAATCCTTCTACAATATCCTCAGTATGCCTTACAAGAAACTCTATCAGTCCTACAAGAAACACATAAAAAGCAACACCGTAAGTGCAGGAATGGGTAGTTTCTTGAAAAACATCTGAGGGGGGATTCGAAGAGCTGCAAGAGCCTAGTCCATAGCCAAATCTGATCTCTTACTACAAGCTCATTGAGGGAGGTAGATTAATACCATAGAAATTTACAATCCCTCTCTTCTTTGAGCTTGAGAAAGAAAGAGAAAGAACACATTGTTGGATGCAAATTTCCAAGTCAAAGAAGGTAGAAGATGTGGGCCATATGGAAGAGAAACTCCTAGATATGGGCAGGGAGTTGAGTGAGATGAGAGATAGGGAACAAATTATGAGATCTCAGCAACCAGTAGAAAACACATGGCTAAGGAGGAAGTTGCAAGAAAAAGAGAGCCAATTGGCCACCATGGCAAGCCTCTCCATGGAGGAACTTTAGTGAAAGATGCCATCAAGATCATATGCACTATACTTCAAGGATCAATGGCTGCAATTTCAGATCAAGACACTGGGACAATAGGGGACTATACCTTTCCAAGACTACAAACAATTCATTGAGCTATGTGACAAGATCACCTAGAAGATAAAACCAAGATATCTGAATTTTACCTACACAATTTGGCCTTAACAGATTTGAATGTGTGGGACCTCAATGCAAAGTTGGGGTATTTACAATGAATGACCCTTACATCATGGATGAGTCATCAGTAGGCAAAGACTAAGGAGGTGAAGGGAATATTGGAAAAATAGGAAGGGGATCCCCTTTACATCAGATCAGAATAGATAAATTCAATGGTTTTCATTAGCAACCACAACATGATCTCCAATGATGCTCAACTTGCACCAAGATACATAGCTACATAAGAATAGGCCATCACCACTTTGAAAAAAGCTTGAGGTTGCTAGGAAATGAAATCCAACAAGCATGCAAGAGGAGAGGGATTAGCCTACCACACAGCCTAAGGATCAGAGAGTGTCATTCCCTTGAGAGGTTGAGGAATACATTGGAAAGGACCCCACTATATAAGAATGCCATGCAAGGACTAAAAATGAATTGGATTAGTTTGAAGCTCAGTCCAACCTTTTTGTTGGGTCTGTTAGAAGGTAGGAAGGAAGAGGAGGAAAGAAATAGAGAAACACGAAGGGTTCTATCCTCAAGCGGAAAATCCATCAACAAAGGCCTGGGATGTCAGAGAGGCCACAAGGGCTATGAAAGATATGTACATAAAATAAGTTGCATAGATGATGAACAAGACCTTTAGTAGGGGGTGAAGATGATGCTCATCAATAGGTAAACTATATGGGCCTGAATCCCAATCTCCAGCTTATTAAAATCAACTTTTCTCACATTTACTAGCATATTTTATTATATTTTTCTTAGTGAGAAGGGTAAAGGTGAGATGTTATGTCATGTGGCCTGATATGCATTAATTGTAGGAGTTGGAGCATTTTTGGGCTAAGTTAAGTGGAAGAACTCAAAGTGGACAAGAAAGAGGGATTTTAGGAGATTTGTCTCCCTCCTTAACTCCTTAAATCTTTTGAAGATTCCTCCATGATATCTCATCCGCTCGGAGTTACAAGTAGCCAAGCCAATTGAGTTCATTGGTAGCTAAGCTAGTGATAGTGAAGGCAAGTCATTCTTGAGTTTGGGAGCCATGTATCCCTAATTTTTAGGAAGTTGATGGTAGCTTCAGTTTGTATAAATAAGAAGGCCAAGGGCCTCATTAGGATTCAATTTTTTGTTGTAGCCAAGAGGCAATTTAGAGCTCAAACATTGTGACTGTTAATCTTATGTTGTATTTGAAATTTTGATGATAATGAGAAGGATTACCTTGATCCAATGCTGAGTTGACTCAAAGGGTTGAAGCACTTGGGTAAGGGCCCAACCCTAGTAGCAGAGGTTCCTCTTTTTGTACATGTATTCTTAGATTAAAATCATAGTTATCTGCTGAAGTTGTTTCTGCTTTGTTTAGTTTAACAAGTATTTGAATGATTGTTTAGTCTTGTTTCCATTAGTTGAAGAAGTAGATCAATGGTATAGTAGTGAGAAATAACACTTCATAAAATATTGTGACAATGGCCTCTTCCTCGTTCCCCTCATGGGATCATGGTTTGAGGGCCCCACTCTTACCACTCCAAAAGCAGATTTATCTTTTGATCATTGCATAACTTAGGGTTCATTTTTGAATATATAATTGTTTATGATTTATTGGAAGCACCTACGGTTGTCATTTTGTTTCTTTGTTGTAGTTTAATAAGGCCTTTCATTCCATATTTCTAGTCATTAGCCATCAATAAATTAGTTTTCTCAAATTCAACTCATATTTTCCCCATTTATATGGATTTATGCATAAATGAAGAGAATAACATGTTTTGTTGCAGGGATTATTAATCTGTAGGGAGGAGCTCATCCCACGAACCTCATCTAAGTCTTCTCACCTTTTTCCAAGGCCTACCAAACCCTAATCCAAATTTCTATTTTGTAGCCACCTTAGGCAAATCCAACCATCCTAAAGTGTTGGGTTGAAGCTTGGATAATGTTCACCTTTCCTACACCCTATTTCACCATCATAGATATTTCTATCACTTCATTTCACCTTCTCTAGCTTCCTATGGCTTTCAACTAACTTCATGTAGAAAACCAAGACATCCTATAGGAAACTAGGACATGGGGTATCCGTTCCTGTAGCAGCTACATGATCTCCTGTAGTATCCTATTTAAACCTATTTTGAGCAGACATTATAGTCTGAGCATAGGGTAGCCACTCCACTTGAGTTTCATGCCTCTCAGTGCCATTTTAGACTAGATCTTCCATGCCTTTCTCCCCTACAAAGTTCAGATTGTTTAACTTATCACTTACATTTATAAATAAAAAATCAAAAGACTCTTTTCTTGCCATATCAACATGAGATATCTAGTGAATGCATACATCAATAATAGAGTGATAATATAACTTCCCATGTCCACTTAGTCCAAATAGCCATATGATGTAATTCAAGGTTAGATTAGTTATTTTCTGCAAGTAATGTGTCATTTCTTAGCTAGATTATTTCATGGCATTTCATAGCACTGTCCATTCAACACTTTCATTTCTTAAATAGGCAAGCATTTACTTTCTTGCATTAAATATTAGTTGTACATTCACTTTTAGTAGTTAGACTCCTTCCAGTCCATAGAAGATTGGTTTGAAAACCCTAGTGGTCTATCACCCTATTTAAAAAGTCGCAATAGTAGATTGTTGCATCTAATGTACATATAGCACTGTCACCTCCAAGTTTGTATGAAACCACATGTTGATAAAGTAAAGTTTGTAGCCCTAGGAGTTTCAACATCCTTGTTGCAATACTGAGGCTCATCAAATCCTAAAATGTATGTTTTAAAGTTGTCAAGAAAATGGCCTAATTCATCCCTACTTACTATCCCAATTGCAAATTTATTAATCCTAGACATGAGAAGTTCTCTTGGATTTTTCCTAATTATTTCCTTACTTCTTGAAATGTGTATGCATAACTCACAAATTTCTCCAAATGATAACTAAGAAATATATCCCTTACCCATCAAATTGAGAAGATAAATCCACTCATCTCTGATGGATTTTAATAAGAGAGCTTTCAAAGTTTCTTCATCTAATTCATGCATTTTAGCCCTTTTAACATTATAATCAAATCTTTCAATGAGATCTTCAATATTTTCATCTTATTTTTGCATCATTTTAAATAATTCATCCTTAAGATTAAGGGGCATACAATAGTCCTTATATTTCTTTAAGAATGTAGTTTCCATTTCCTCCCATGTTCTTATATAATTTACTCCTAAGCCCATGAACCATTTTAATGTTGCATCCTCAAGAGTTGCTAGAAACAATTTCAACTCTTACATGTCAAGAAAGTAATCATAAGATCTACACAAGACTTCAAACTCAAAGAGAAATGTTTCAGGATCTACACTTCTTAATCCATGAAAAATTGGAAGCATTAAGGGTGAGATGTTTTTCATTGTAGTTGTTTTATCTTCATCGAAGATAGGAAATCCAAAAGGTTCTGGATCTCCTCTACCTCCTCTCTCTCTTCCTCCTCCAATCTTAGGTTGTTCACCATTGATATTATGTACCTCTCCTTCCCCTTCTCCAACCATTGTAGATTCTTCAGAACTAATATAGGGTTCCAAAATTGGGTTTTCTAATTCCTCTTCCAGTTTTTTTGGTTCTTCTATCAATGGTAAGTTAAAATAAGTTTCTTCCTCCTCTTCTTCACTAGGTATTTTTGTCTCTTGTCCTTGAAGTTTCTCTCCAGTTGAAGATAGGAAAATTAATCCCTATGTTGGGGATGTAGGATCCTCTTCTTCTATTATTGCTTTAGTTGATGAGGTTGGTGAATCTCTACATTGGATTTCAGATCTGAGTACCTTAGGTAGTTTATGTTTTCCTGCAAATGATGGAATATGAGTTTGAGTGGGTGTTGTGGCACTATGAGGTCGTGGTGGGGTGAGTCATGATGTTGGAATTAAGTTTTTACCTATACCTACAAATATACCTATAGAATCTCTTTCCCTATGCATATAATTTTTGTTTTTTTTAAGTATAAAGAAAAGACTCCTATATACACTTCCCCGAAAATGACGCCAAAATGTTTAATGATTTAATTGATTTTAAATTACTTACATGAATTATCAACCAGAGCTAGTAAACTGGTGAATTGTAAGTGCACTATATGTGCTAGAAGTCTTTGGTTATTCACACAAATTCTAAATTAACTTGAGTTATTGAAATATAAATTCTAAATTAAATTATGTTATTGAAATGCACATGAGAAAATTATTTATTCCTTGAAAATAAGATTATCTCTACAATGATGACCACACTCTCTACTTTCAAACGAAACTACTTCCACTTATAATATTCCACACTTTACTTTAAAATAAAAATCCCACACTTGTATAAATGTAAATCAATCTCACAATTTACATAAATGAAAATCAATCCATAATTTGCTTAAATGAAATTCACACTCTGTTGCATAAATGAAAACTGTTATCACTTAAGAAAACTCATGTTTAAAGAAAATCACACATCTACATGAATAAGAATCACACTTGCATGAAAATGAGATGAAGAAAACTTTTGCTTAAAACACACTCACAGTTACTTGAATTATATATCACACATGCTTGAATTTAACAACTAATTTTGCAAATAAATCTACTTTCTAAGATCAAACTCTATGTGAAACTAGATCACTGTTGCTAAGCTTTATCCATGTGCATTCAAAATCTAAAGAGTAAGGATGATTACCACAATGATTTTAACTTAACTCCAAAGAAAATTGAAAACATAAATACTTGGTTGAATAAACATAAATCTATAAGAATATAAGGCTAATAGCTAACTGTTAAAACAAAACAAGAATCCTTACTGTCTCAAGGGGGCCCTCCATGAGAAGCAGGTAGTCACTACGTTATTGATCAATCACTTTAACCACACATTGGGAAAATGAAGTGATTATTTTTAAAAACAGAGTATCAAATAACAAAGATTAAGTCTCACTGTTGTGTTTACTATCACTATTTTCATTTCTACCAAGAGGCATATTTATATAGCTCGTGGAAAATAATTGTCCAGAGCTATATGCCTAATCCCTATCAACAGAAACCAAATTTAACTTGAAAAGGTAATATTGCATAATTCTCTCATGGTTTTCTATTATCAAAGCAAATCATGAGGCATGGATCTCATTCTCACTCGCTTGTTTCCAATTACAAAGGTTGACTTTTCCTTTGACTGCATTTATCATACTTGTTTCCATCGATTCGGTTGATGAGAATAGGAGGATATTATTGGGTTCATCAATTTCTACCTATCCATATATTTCGCTTCCCAGTTGGCACCTTGGAACCTGTGAAACCGTGGAATTGGCTGGAGAATCGTGTATTAGCTACAAAATCATCATAATTTCATAGTTGAAGTAACCATTAAAGTAAATAATAAAGAACATTATCAATTTATGAAATACAAGAAAATTGTATACCTGCCATGTCATATTCTTTGTAACTTGATGCCCAATGTGTGATTAGGAAGGTAAAAAGGATTTAGATAGAGTGAAAAAGGGTGCCAAAAAGAACCAATTGTGAGGCTCAACAGAACATGCAAGAGGTTTGGAAGCATGTACAAATGCTAGAGAAGAAGTCCAGATAATTGGTAGAGGTTTTGAACTGAAGGTCCATTGATTTTCCTTATGTTCTGCCCCATTTGCTCCCATGTAGGCTTATGCATGAGATTGAGAGGCCCCAGTCGTTGGGAGATAGGCTTGTGCATGCGAATGAAGGGATCCAATTGAAATTAGCTAGTTTTGTGCCAATGAATGAGGTTTTATCATAAAAAAATCCTTTTCATTCCTCACGCAAATCGAATGAAAATTTGCGTGGAAATTCCTAAATACTTCAAGATTAGGTTGTAATGGTCTCAAATGGTTGCAAAAGGTCCTCCAATGATGCGAAAACCTTTAGTGCAAAAGTAGTGGTTTTAGGGATTGATTTTTTCAAATTTGTGCACTCTTGATCACATGCCTAAGGTGAATTTCACCCAACACATTTTATATACATCATTTTGGAGATATTGATGGTTGGTTGAGTCTGAGAGTCAGTTGGAGAAGGCTGAATAGAGGAAATATGCTTCAGACCTAGTTGTGAGTATAGATGCTTTAGTTTGTGAGTGTAAGTGGCATTGTTGTAGAAAATTGCTGAAGTAGTGCATCATTATTCAAATCATATCTCAGCTTCTGTACCAGAGTTGTTTTTCGAGGATTGGAGTAGATATTATGCTATTGGATGGTCACTATATTATGGTTTTTATGTATGTATGTATGTGAGCCACTATTTTTCTAGTTTTAAGAGCGCATTGTTGGTGGTGTTTTTGACGATATTTTGCAGAGAGTGTTGTTGTTGAAGATCGTACTGCAAAGATGAATTGAGTTGACTAGAGAGTCTTGGATCAAGTATGAAAATAGATGAAACGGGGTCCACATAGTGTAGAGGAGCAGCCACTTCATGGATGTGGAGCAGTGATTTCAAAGATTTAACGAAAGGAATAATTTCTCAATCTAATGCTAGTTGGATAGTCAAATTAGGTTTGGGAAAGGAGTGTTGATCATGGTGGCCTTCAGTGGGTAGTAGTCCATAGATTCGTATGAGAACAAAGTCTTTTGAGTTAATCAATAGAATCTAGTATCCTGGCTTATTGGTGTTAGCCTATTGTGTATGAGGTCGAGTCTCCAAACCGATTGGAGTCAATTAACTATGTAAACGACAAATTTCTTGACATAATAGAGATTCAAAGTAGAGAAACAACACCAAGGGTGGTTTTTTTCTCGATGAAGGCTTTTCCACTAGATATCTTGTGTCTCTTGTGTGATGGTTTTGTGGATGTTTTGATGTAGTCATTATTGATGTTCATATGGTTATCTTGTTTTAGCTGCATACATGGTTTATTCTTATGAGATAATATAATGTGTTGTTGGTTAACATATGCATGATTCAGTAGAGAAGTTTAAAGTGGCAAAAATTGATAATAAGTCACACTATTAATTCATACCCCCCGCCCTCTCTCCGGAGTGCTCAAAGGTTTCCAATGGTTCGTATCATATTAAGGCTCTCGATTGCAACTTGATTGCTAGAGAGTAGATCTAGGGTTTGCTGGCAAAAAATTGCATTCTTTTTCAGAATGAGTTCTTAAGGAATAATTGTTCCTACTGCTGTAAATCTCAAGGTATGACAAGAAAGTGTGGAATATAAATTATTTTATTTTGGACATAGCTTGTGGATATTGGTTTGTGAATGATTTGATGGAGATTTTCCTTCATATAAATCACTGAAGAAAAATTCTTAAGCAAGGAGAATTATTTTCGCAAATATCCATAGTGCAGACTTAGAGAAAGTTGGAGATTTGAAATATGCCAAAGAGGTTTGGGAAAAGATTGCATATGTTATTTGAAACATGTTTCAGTAGTAGTTATGAAGAGTTTTATAAGAGTAGGTAAAAGAAGAAGAAGAAGAAGAAGAGATCCATGAAGAATGAAGCTCTAGTTAAACCAATTGTGCAAGAAGATAACAAATCTCAAGGTATAAGCCATAATGATTTCAATTTGAGTTATATTTTTAATAGTAGTGGTGATAATGTGTCAAATCTTGCTAGTGAAAAAGATGATGATCAAAGTTATATGGTCCTTAAGGATGCATATGAATCTTCCATGGTTGTTATTGAAGAATTTTCCAGTGATATTGGTAGACTAACAAATGTATGCAAAGAGCATTAGAAGAAATTGCAGGTTTGTGATGAAAAGGAGAAAAGTCTCAATGAAGATATCTATACCTTGAGGGAACAACTGATAGGATAAAAAAGGATCGAAGAAGTCAAATGCAATAAGAAAAAGGTTAGAAAGGACTATATTGAAGCGCTTGAGGGCGTGATTGACAAATTAAGTAAGAATCTTAAAGAAAAAGACCAACAATTGCAGAAAGTGAAGAGCACCATAACAGTGAACAAATCTAGTAGAAATTTTCAAAAAGGTGAGACAAGCTTGCATGCAGGAAAGAATAAAAAAGAAGAATGAAAATATCCTACAACAAATAATATGACCAACAATAGAAATAAGAAATGAGAGAGAAAACAAATTTACTAGTAGCAGCAAAGTAGAAAACCAAAAGGAACTTTCACATATAGAAGAACATTTCTCCTATGGTTGGAGGTAATGGATTTCAAAGGAGAAGTAAAAACTCCTTTGCTCCCTTGATGAACGAGATTGAGTGCATCAATTTTCACAGTTTTGGTCATGTGGCAACTAGTTGTAGGAGGAGAATGCACACATATATGTAGTAGTATGATCATCCAAGAGGAGGATCCACTTTCAGGTATACAAGTTCATTTAAAGGATATTATTTTACATGTAACTTATTTGGGCATAAATCCATTGATTGCAGATCTAGCATGAGAAGATGGAGGTCTAGTGTGAACAACAAAATATTAGATCCTTTGGCTACAACAATGTAAACTTTGAAACGGGAACTCATACTGTTACCTGTTTTGTAGAGATAGCAAATAAATGCCCTGATTTTGAAAGGGGTGATGCAGAACACACATGTTTTTTTAGAGCATAGTTTTTGGCACTATAAATTTTTTTGCGTGCATTGCGTTTTGGAATGGTAGTGATTTTGATGTTGATTTTAAAAAATGGTAATTCTACACTAGGTCCTTCTTTTAAAAGGATTTTTTTTTTTTACTTTTAATTTTCTAATGTATGAAATGTAAATAACTATTTTGTAAATTTAATAATTTTTGAAGTGGTCTTCTTCTTCATTATTTCTTGTTTTTATTTTAATTTTAATTTTTTTGCAGTGAGGTTTTTATTGTTTTGCATATTTAAAGAAGAAGGTCGATATTTTTAATTTTCGATATTCGACATATTTATACATCGTTAATTAATTTTTCAATCCACATGAAATAATTGTTTCTAAAAAACAATATTTATTAACAATTTACATAAAAATAACCATTTTTAACATAAATATAACTAAAAAACTACACGCTTTAATAATTTTTTGCTAGAAATGACATGTCAAAATCACAATTTTTATAGGAAATTTTTAACTAAAAATGGTTAAATAATAGTTTTTTTTTTTTTTAA
>APFE030007031.1:114173-139658 GCA_000404065.3 Pinus taeda | reverse complement strand
GGGTATTAATATAAAACTGGGTTAGAAGGTTCCAAAAGTCATGGATCAAGCCAAATCTAATCTTAGTCGTTGATTAGAGATTTAATCTCAGCCATTGAAGGACCAACGAGAAAGGTATGAAAGGAGGCTTGAGGGTCAGTTGGAGAACACACCAGAGTGATCAGTCATTCATTTTGCTAGAGCAGGGTTGCTAAGAAAAAGTGAATCAGTGATCAACAGCGAGGGGCAATGAGTACGAGGCAGAGAGGCAGGGACAATACTGGGAGACCAGCACAGAAGCAGAGAGAGTGAGAGCTGCAGTCAATCCTAGCTACACAGAGCCCAGCAGAGGCAGCGCATAGCCCAGAGAGACTGCGTCATCCACGCAAAGGCCAGAGGGAGTGACACAGAGGCTCCCAGAGGTTGTACAGTGCCTCAGAGGGCTAACGCAGGGGGTCCTGGGGTTGACGCAAATCAGCAGGAGGCTAACGCAGAGGCCAGAAGGGCCAGTGCTTGGCTTCAGTTGTGCCGGAGAGGGTTTCGTGGGACAGGTTTTCTGAATACCTGTTTCCGGATATAGAGGTATTGCTACCATGTATTTTTCTCTATCGAGTGAGCCGGTTAGGCACCTAGTTGTACTCAGATAGACTGCATAATAATATAACCCTCTGAATAGCTGCACCGGTTTTCCTGCATTGGGTTTTTCCAGGGACATTTGTCCAAAAATAACAGTGTCACTTGTGTGCTTGTTTTCTTTCAGTTGATGATCTGTAGATATTGAGACTATACTTGTGTTTATTTTCAGTATTTATATGGTTAAATAACTTGTTAAGTAATTAAACAAGTAGGTGAAATAAACATGATAGTACAAGAAGAATTTCTAACGGGTTAGAATTAGAAATTATAACTCTACTTAAAATCTCCACATAAGGATAAAACAGTAAGAGGGTTATGGATCTTCTTTTTTTCCATCCTCCTGTGGCCTTTAATTGCTTCATTGGAGAGCCATTGACGAGTACAGAGAAAGGCGTCAGTTTGACACAATGCATAGCACTCTCTATCCATTCGTTTACATGGCCAAAAACCTTCCCCTCCCTCCTCTAATGGCTTTAGCCATATCTAGTTTGATAATTATACCTCTCCTTCTTTGAATATTGTGTAAAACTATATGTCTCCTTGTAAGAATTCCATACCTCTTTTAGTGATTATACCTCTTCCCTTTCCCTTTTTGAAGAGTGAATCAGTTCATTTACAATCACCACTAACTCCTCCCTGTCCTTCAGCAATAACTTCTGGAAGTATGGATTTCAATGTGTTGGTCATAAATTTTGTTACGGTTTTATATGCTGTGTATGGAGATAATTAGTATAAAGCCATCTAGAGAGGTGGCTGCTTCTTTTGTTGACCACAACAATAAAACTAAAAAAATTTGCATTCCAGGGCAGCCAACATTTGCTTTGAGACTCTAGATTTCTCTATTGCCTGGACCGCATCAGGCTTCACTGTTTCCTGACAGTTTTTGGAAGAAGTCTTATTCAAAACCTTCTTGACTGGGTCCTCACTATGACCCCCACCTAATTTTTCTTTGGTCTTAGAACTGATTGGCCTTCCTGTATATCTTGCCAAAATCACTTCTCTCCCTCCATCTCACATACATAGGCCTGATCCACTAAGTTCCAACTTATTACTAAACAACTTCTTTTATGAACGTAATTCAGTTTCAATTTTTTCCTCTGTATGTTATCATAAATTTAAAGTGATTTCTGGTGCTTTCCACAATCTTGGATTTGTACACACGTTAAAAGATATGACGTCACTGATGAAGTTACTGAGCTTTTTCCAAGAAGTTTCTATTTGCTGTTTTTGTCATTTTTTGTGAAAATTATTGAATAGGTAAGGTTTGTGCTAGAAAGCATCTAGATCTAATGTGGGTGGTTAATAGATTCTATGAGCATGATCATAGATAGTTCATAACCATGGGTGCAGTTTGAAAATCCTGCATTCAAGAATTATCTGAGGGTGTCATCCAACAGGATTGTATGGAATCCATGACGGGTTGCCAGTTTGGTTGTCAAGCTTGATATACAATTGTCGAGAATGTTCAAAACATTATATTTCAAGTTTCAACAATATTATTTGCAGCAGATGAGACTGATAAACTTTTATATGTGATGGCAGTACACTAGCAAGCAGACTAGGATCTGGTCAGCCAAGTCTGCACCCAGGTACTCTGCTGGTGGCTACTGCTGCGATGCCCTCTTCTTTCTTCGTCGGCTCCATTGTGAGTAATTTCTGTTGTTCATGTTGTTATAGTTACTTTCTATAATAGAAACCTGTAAAATTAAGCATTGCTTGAACTTTTAGCTTCCCTCTTTCCTGATGCATGCATATGCCTTCTCTCTCGTAGGTGCTTATTTATGAGCATAGAAGGTGCAGTGGCTCCCGAGGACTTATTTTGAACATGCCACTAGAGGTCAGATCGATTTATTAGTTATGATTTCTCCCTTTTATTTTATGGCACCATTCTTAGAACAGAATCCTATTCTGGTCATTTCCAAGTAAATTTCAGAGCTGGTGTGTTCGACGTGTCTTTTGGAAGAGTGTTGCTGAGATTTATCAAAAAGTTTTTTTTTTGTTATAACTGCAAGTAGATGTACAATACTTGTGATGATTTTCTGATGCACATAGAATTCACTTTGGCAGGAAGAGAGGAGATTTGAATGGGAAACCAAATCTCTAGTGAGCATGCATGGGAATGCTTTTTTAAAACGTGTAGAACATGGAGTTGGTGGACCTGTGGCACAAAATGATTGGATGATTTTACATCGATGTGCTTGTTGTGTAGCATCACCACTAAAACAGTCATGCAGACGAACTCTTGGGAAAGAGAAACATCTTACCATAGACTGGGGAGTGGAATTATTGCCTGGAATTTTCCTTGGAAGAGATGTTTCACCTGTGCTTCTTTTTACTAAAGAAGAATCGCCTGTAGTTTCCCATCAAGTACTGCATGGTCATGCAGAATGGTTTGTAGGTCAACTGGGTAGTGAAGTGAAGAGGGGGTTTTGGCTCATTGAACCAAACGTGTCTGAGGTTCTGCTTGCAATGGCTCCCCAAGAGCTGTGACATACCTTAACTATGGAGCTTCTCCTAATTAATTATATCTTGTAGCTATCAGTCATCCTGTCCCTTGTAGTAAATTTTGCTTGTACATATGATTCTTTTTCTCTGTGAATTTGGTTGCTAAGTGGTCATTTGTTTGCAAAAATAGATGACAAATGTTTAAACTAGAGAGTTCGACTGTTTGGTCTAAAAATGTGGCAGTGATATTTTCCAAATGTTTTTTATCTTGGCAATCAGTGGTAAAAAAATTGTATGAATTATACAGGTCTTTACTAGTATCGTGTTATCTACTTTTTATTTTTATTGGTAACAAAGCATGTGTTTTCTTTGTGTGGGTTTCATGGCTTCAACTGGAAACAAACTTCTGGTGTTATCTAGATTTTCTTTCTTTTGGTGACTAAGCATGTATTTTCTGTGTAGCTTTAATGGATCCAACCGGAAACAAACTTCTGACTATGTGGAGGAATTCCTTTTCCAGGCTCTTTTTCTTTATCATAGATATTTGCAAAAAAAAGAGCAAGAGCAATCTTTGATATGTTGAAATGAATCTGATAGATATTTGATACGTAAAGAATGAAATGTTCTTGGAGGCATGTAATATAATTATCACCACGGGATTTGTACTTTTATCACCAGGCATTGACTTATTGCTCTCGGACTGCAACATGGCCAAGATATGCCATAGCGGCATTGATATTCAAGATAAAATGAAGATATCATTGTGTGATTGGCTTTTTACCAGCGTAAAACCTTTAAAAAGTATTTACGCCCTTAAGAATGTGGAATGCCTAGATTTAGGGTAATAGCTACGTTGTATGTTGTAAAAGGGCTCTTGGATAGTGGGTGTTACAACAAAATCGAGCACCTCCAAATGATGTAAAGTTTTAAGCATCGAGTTAGTTTTATACATTTGTGAAGGCAACCCATTATCATTATAATAGTTTTCCCTCACATTTTTGTTAGCTCTTTTTCAACCCAATGGGGGTTTCACTAAAGATAAGATTGCTAAGGTTATAGAGTGAAGGCTCAAGGTGATGTGATGTTACGAAGAGTTAGCCTAACAAGTGGTTGTAGTAAAAGTGAAATAAATGAGTAGTGTGAGAAGGGGGGATGAAAGTATAAATCCCAAGACCAAGTGCTAAGCAAAACAAGTGGTTGTAGTAAAAGTGAAATAAATGAGTGGTGTGAGAAAGGGGAATGAAGGTATAAACCCCGAGACCAAGTGTTAATCCATATATGGGTTAGATGGAGTCAAAGTGATATGAATCCAAGTGGGTGAGTACATGAATATGCAAGGAAAACAAGGCAGCATAGCTGGCGACCCCTGTCACTTAGTTTAAATATAGTTAAATTAAAGCAAAAAGCAATAAAGATATGATGGGACAAAGCCTTCAACTATTGTGTGCAGAATTGGCACATTTTACCTACATAGTTTGTCGCATAATTCACTGTACTATTGAATTTATTGAGTATGAGTGGGCCGGTTAGATTGACTATTGTGGTATGAAACTGATCCATCTTGATAGAGAATTTGTCGTGCAGTGAACTATACCATAGATGTATTCATGATGTGGCTAGGTGACTAATTCTTGCCTAAAGTTATTCAATGCCTTTTGCATTAAATGCTTTTATTGGTCGGTTTTTTTTGTCGTCGTTGGTTTTTTTATAACAATATGGGTTGTGAGTTGGAGGCTAAATGTACAATTGAATAATTTGAGGAATCGATGGACAATTCCCAAGATTGCTTGATGTACAATCAGAAATACGAAAGAGATATTGCACAGTCTTGAAGTGCACGATCCGATGACGACTGACAGTAAAATTATCATTGCAAAATAACCTAAAAAGTCTTAAATAACATGTGTAATATGTATAGGACATGTCACACTAAATTATCACAATAGCAGACAAGAATACCATGTATAGGAAGTGTCACACTAAATCATTAGAATAACAGACATGAATACCAAGTTTACATTATAGTATACACTGACTATCCATGAGATTTGTAAACTCAACAAAACTTAAACCCTAAACCCTATTGAATTAGCTACAGAGTGCTACCCAACATAAATAGTCCTATCATCCCCATAACATTAAAATAGACGTGGTTGAAATTTTTTGATACAGACCCAATTCTAGAAGCTAGTGTAGTTGTCGCTCTGTACATTTTGAGCAGAGAAACTTCAAGTCGAGCCTGGAAATAGAGCAGGAGAGAACCCTATGCATTGAACATGGATATAGTATTGTCATGTTTATCATCTAGTGAAACATGCTGAAATATATCAAAATGTATCTAGCGACACCAAGGGTTTAGAAGTGTCCAGTAGGGCTTTGGGCCCAATGACTCTCTTTCACTTGCATCACATTGAATTTAAAGAGCATAGTTGATTTTAGTTTAGAGTTGTATCGAGAGGAAAAACAAGAATAACAAAATATTTTTTTATGTTGTAATGATTTTGCACTTTCATAAAACATGAATGTTTGAAAAAAGACATTGTAAAATAGCCTAATAAACCTCAAATAAAATTATTTAATTTTATTGAAAATTAGTAATGAGACATTTTCTCAATTAAAAAAAGAATTATGTCGTCTTCATGAACTACATAAGTTTAAAATATATTTATCTTAATTGATGTGTATCAAAATGGAATTATATAGCAAGTGCATTAGTTATAAGGAGAACTTTGTAGTAAAAACAAATGGAACTATATAATATGTTGTTCATTCTTGTGCATTAATAATAAGCAAATTATGTTCATCTATGCTATGTGGTAGGCTATTATGCTATGGTTGGAAGTCTGAAGATTGAAGAACTCTCCCCTTGGGCTACATTGTACATTATTTCGCAAGATTAATGGAAGATTGAAGCTCTTATGTGAGGCTTTATTTATGTAACTCTTTCACACGTTTATTCATCTATGTTATAACACAGCCTGATAGCCTACCAGTGGCTAGGTTTGACTTCCTCAACTCTTAACCAGAGCTACAATATGGACTTTTTACAATATTTTTCATCATGATCACGTGGTTATCTTCGTTTCCATGAATAATGGGTGCTGACATGACATCCTCTCAAATTATGGTGGCAAAAACAGGAATCTCAACTTCTGAGTGGCGTAACTTTTGCATATGGACTCTCGTTGATGTGATTCTTACACCATTGGAAATGTTTGTGGGTAGAAAATGGTGTTGTGCTAATGCGCAAAATTTTTATCCCCAAAAAATGTGGTTTGATGCCTCAAAATGCTCCTGGAAGGTTTTAGACCCCAATTTGCAAAATTGGGTCCCGCTATAAAAATGGTTTGGTCAGCTAATTCCTCCACTTTTTCCACTCTAAAAGCATCAACATGGATGAAAAACATTATAATGATCATGTTACCCACCACTTGTGGGTGACACCCATAGGAGAAAACTTTCTCCTAGATTGTCTTCAGTGAGCAGTCAACAACCCCTTTTTAAACCCTAGATAGCTCATGTGCCACCATCTCCGTGACCTGAGCCAATCATTATGCAATCTCACCCATTTGTCATGATAGTATGTTTGAAGTTGGACCTTCCAACCTCGAAGGTATGGCTTTCATTATGTAGTTGAGTATTTTTACTTACTCATCATGGACACTTCTGGGCATGGATTAGTGGGGAGATTCGGCAGAAAGAATGGGGTTGGTTTGTACTTTTGTCCCCCTGTCCAACTTGGTGGTTAACCTTGTATCCTAGTCCCGTGGGATCTTCTCTATTGGCTACTAGCTTTAGGAGTGGAACTACATGGGAAACCCCAATTTGGGTTGTGTGGTCTCGCTTCCCAACATCACATACATCACCCCCCTCTGCTCATTATAACCCCTTTTCACATATTTCCCATCTGAGTCCACATTTGTCCGTTGGGTCCACAAGGAGTTAGCCTCCCCCTCCCCTTTTCCACACTTTACGTCGGGCCTGGAACGATACCCCGGAGGATGATGCAGCTTAAAAAGAAATTAAAAAACATAATTTGGCCACTCTCAACAGGAAATGTACCATAAAAAGCAAAAGATGGTCGAGACATACAAATTTATCACGCGGAAAAAAGCCAACATGAGCTCTACCCCTATCATTGTGGCCATCACTCTAGTTTCTAGGGCCCCTCATATTGCCCCCTTGCATCATTAAGGAACCCATGATTGTCCCAACCATTGGTGGGCGATGAATTGCCTTGCCTTAAGGGGGGGTTCACTGCTATATCATTCACATCATACTCTTATCCCATGTGGACCCAAGCATTTATAAAAGAAAAATCATTAAAAGGCAAAAGGCATACGAAGAAGGGTGGAAAAACAAAGGTTGGGGTAACTCATAATACCACGATTGCTATCTCTTACATCCATACACCTTGGTGTGGGCCTCCTTCATCCTAGCTACCCTTGTACCATGGCATGTGGCTTGGAGCCTTCCCTTAATGCCCCATTATGTTCCGCCATTATATTACATGACACCTACCATGTGACGGATGTACCATGGACCTGTCACTCCCTTAGAGATTGAAACCACTTAATAGGGTCCTTGATTAACCTCTTTCTTGAACCTAGGAACACATGTACACTCTAAAGCCCATTATGGAACGACATGCCACTATGAAGTGCCCACTTGCTTCCATGATTTGTAAGCTCATTTGCTTAATTGCACTAATGAATTATTGTACTTGAAGGTAAGGAGATGCATTAGATCTTATACAAGATTACATGTGAGTCTTCATCTTGGGGTTTAGTCTCCCCATACGGGGTCCAAGCCCTCCAGAGGGTCATATTAGCATTTATAGGGTGTGTGTTGAAAACCATGGGCCTCCACTATAGTAGAAAGCAAATAGTCATGCCATGGGATCCTTCAACGCCACTTATTACTCGTCCGTGTTCCATTTATTTGATGGTGACGATGCACCTGGACCACCTTGCCCAGTTGACTATGTACTTGCACCACACACTTTGCAGTTGATCCAAGGCCCATATGGGGATGTGTCTCACCATGGGAGACAAAGGGAGGGCTTGCACCATTGTTCCAGCGTTGCAGATGGGATACGTGCTTGCTCGATTCAATTGGAGACCCATTAGGATGATTTTGTGCGACCACAGCCACTTTTTGGGCACCATGGGTCATTTCTTGGAGATCAAGGGGCCACCCCTTTCATCACTATTTTTGGAGCCCTTCCAATCATTTTGGCACATGTTGGACTCCATTTGGCCTCCCAACTGTCCTCCTAGCTGCTTTTCTATCATTTCGGCCCTCTTGATAGGCTTATTTCCATATTATGGAGCTATTTTGGTGGGCTTGTCACCAAAGGGTTGTTATTTGTACATTATTTTATTATTAGGGGCATCATTAGGCCTAATTAGGCAGGTCGAATCCCTTAGAGGATCATACATATTGATGAGAGGTTCATTTGATCTCTCATCATCACTTGGATTTGTATCTTTCTCTTCGTGAGAATTTTGCACTATGTATTAATGAACGAATTGGAGGATCTTTGATGCATTTTATTATTCTATCTTGGAGCATCTCTCTTGCAAATATGATGAATGGATATACTCTTTTTTCCATGTAAGTTTCTCTCTTTTATGCAAAATTTTCATTATATGTCTAATGTATGGAATACTGCATCATGATGTTGCATGTACTCTAATTGTATGTAAAAATCTTGAATCACTTGGTAGTCTTGATCTATTGCATGCGTTATTCATTGGGAAACAAGAGTGAATGTTCCTATTGGTTATCTTTGAAAGATTCAACCTTGAAACTTCATCTAGCTTTGCAAACGAAGTGTAAATTCCTTGTGTAACCTAACTAGCACCTCCTAACTAGTGAAGTTGCATATTGGACTCCTTAATGAAGCAAAAGGTCTAGAAATCAAATATCATTCTTGACTCCATTATCCCAATAGGCTAGGCATTGATCCTTGTCTTGGTGATCACCTCAAAGAAAATTATTTCCCTTTACTCTCTAAGCATTAACCCTAGAGTTCTCCTAGGGCATCAAGTAGAATTCATTTGAGCCATCCATTTTGAGAGCAAGTTGGACTACACCTACATTGGGGTTTTCTCTTGGTACTCACAAATTTTGAATCATTCTCCACTGCTATATTTGGAGATATCCCAACCCCTAGCTCCAAAATCGTTCTTGTTCCTAGGTTTCCTTGGTTAGTGGCTTCCTTGAGGGTCATTGCATTACAATTCAAGAGAAATCCATGTTTCATTGATCTTCTTCTTCTCCCTTGTTTGGTCTAGATTTTTTTTTTGAAGTTTCACCCAAAACCCTAGACTTTGCTTGGGTCCTCTTGGGCTTCTTTTTGGTCCCATACCCTCATCATTCATTATTTTTCAAGGCCACCTAGAAAGCCTTCTTCCCTTAGGAATCTTAGGTCTAAGACATCCCTTATCAAGAAAAATATCTCTAATCCCTAGGTCTAGGCCTCCCTTGAGCCTTTCTTGAAGAGCCCCACACCTTGCTTCTAAAGCAAACAAGCCTTGTCATTTGAGTCTCTCCTATGAATGGGTTCTAGAAATCAATGCTTATCCAATCATTGACTTATCATTCATAGTGATTTCTCTCATACTGAGACTCCTCCCATTGGTGAAAGTTTGTAAAGAGCAAGGGGCATCGATTGAGGTGACAGTGGGTCCTTGTCCCATTATTGTCACTTGATCTAGTAATAGTCCCATAGGAAACCCACTTAGGACCCCTGCTACATTGAGCGGTAATAAATCCAATTTGGATCACACCTCCCCATTTTGAGGGGATTTTGGTCCCCTAAATCTTCTACAAAATAGGTGAGGAAATTTTAACTTGACCTTCTCTTAGGTGTACCATTTAGCCTTGCTTGGAAGTTTTTCTTTCAACCCAACCTATCGAAGATCATGTTGCCCTTATCCTCTTTTGCAAAATGATATCCTTTGTTAACTCTACCTAAGCATCTAGTGTAAAATCTTATAAAGAAGTTAGGATTTGTTCCTCTTTCTGATCTAGCATGGAAGGATCATAGAGTTTCATATTCTCTACATTCACAATTGAGTAAATGTGCATGTATAGGGGTAGACCGAGTCTATAGATGTTATCTCCCACATTTTCTAGTATATCCAAGGGACCATACTACAGAGCCTTGATTTTCTTACCAGGATTATGTAGTCTCTCCATGTTCAATTGTAACCATACTCTGTCTCCCACCTTGAATGACTATGTTTAGTGTTGATCATGCCTCGCCTTACACTTTTCTTTTGACTTTTGTAGTGTCCCTTGTACCTGTATATGAATTTTCCTGATCTTTTCTACAGATTTGTTTGCCCTTAAGGCATCCCCTATAAGATCCTCCCTCACTCATTGCCCATATGCAAATACCCAAAACAAGTTTCAAATGGGGACTTACTAATAGAAGTGTGGATTCCTCTGTTATAATAGTGGTGTATATATACCATATTTTCATCCCAGGACTTCAAAGGCTTATGATTGTAACCCCTCAAAAGTTGCACCAAAGTCTTGTTGGTTACTTGTGTCTACTCATCTATTTGTGGATAGAATCTTGTAGACCTCTTCAACTTTTTGTCCATCTTCTCCCACAATGTAGTTGAAAATGCATTGAGAAATCTTGTGTTCCTATTTGAAACAATGCTCCTTGGTACCCCAAAGTGCACCCAAACCAGTCCAAAGAAAAAATTGGTTTCTTCTTGCTCGCTAATGGTATTTTTCTAGGGCATCAAAATACACATCTTGTTGAACATATCAACTACCATAAACAGGTAGTCATGTCCCTTCCTAGTTGTTGGTAAACCTCCCATAATGTCCATGGAAATTATTTCTTAGGGATGAGTAAGTACGGGTAAGGGATGATAATAGACCCTATTTCTTGTTACTAGGCTTCCTAGTAAAACAAAACATGCACCCTATTATGAACCTAGCTACATGTTCTTGCATCTTGGGCCAATGCACATACCTATGTAAGTTGGCCACTCTCTTCCCTACACAAAAGTTCCATGCAACCTTGGAGGTGTGAGTCTCTCTAATCAGTCGCAATCACTCACCTTGAGGAACACATAACTTATCCAGCCTATAGAGTGACTCATCCTAGGGATGGTAGTCAATTGTGTTGTCACCATCGTGCACATGACTCTGGCTATGTGATTGCTGAAACACCTCTTTGAAATCTTCATCCTCTAAATATGCCTCTATATGCATCATGGGTGAATGGCTCCATGTGCGTCAAAGTTCCCAAAGCTATGATATTTGATGTGGGTGGCCCTGAAAGCATGTCTTCCAACTTGTTTATGTTTCCCTTCTTGTACTTGATCACTAAATGAAATTGGTGTAGAAATCCCATCCACTTGTAATTCCTGGTCTACTGTAGCTTACTTTGGGCTTGTAGACACTGTAGTGGTTGGTGATTTGTGTGGAATTATTGTCTCCTTTTCCATTAGATAGTATTTTAACTTCTCACAACTTGCACCAAGGCATAAAGATCATTTTTGTTGGTAGGGTAGTTAAGAAATGCCCTTTGAAATACTTAATAATGGTAGCATATAGGCCTTCCTCCTTGTATCAAGATCGCTCCCATGGCATACCCACTCGCATTTATTTCCACTTTGAAGGACTGGTGCTTGATTGATCTTCTTTGTTGATCCTTTCCCCACAGGGAACTCTTCCCACTTGTTATGGTGTGGAGTGGTGTTGCTATCGTTGAAAACGAGGCTATGAATTTTCTTAGATACTTGACTACCCCAACGAAACTACTAACCTCATAAACATTAATAGGAACTTACCACTTCATGATGGCATCCACCTTGGCAGGGTTTATTTTCAGCTCTCCTCCACCTATCACATACCTCGGATATACCAAATACTATTGTACAAATTCACACTTCTTGAGATTTTCTAGTAGTTGTTGCTTCTTTAATATCTCTAACACTTGTGTCAAATGTGAGATGCGTTCCTTCTAGGTAGCATTATATACAAGTATATCATCCAAATAAATAATAACAAATGAATCTATAAAAGGGCGTAGTATATCATTCATTAACCTCATAAACGTAGTTGGTGCATTGCATAGGTCAAATGGCATGACTAACCACTCATTTAAATCTTGCCTGGTTTTGAAGGTGGTTTTCCAAGTATCTTCTCTGACTTGAACCTGGTGATATCCAAACTTTAATTCCATCTATTTTTGGCAAGGGGTACCTATTCTTGAGCATAATTTTGTTTAGCACCCTGCAATCTATACACATCTACCAAGTCCTGTCTTTCTTTGGCACATTGATGATGGGTGACCCACATGATGATGTACTCAGTTGAATGAAACTGTGTTCCAGTAGTTGTTACAATTATTTCTTCATCTGACTTGCTTCTATAATAGACTGCTTGTACAACCCAATGTTTGGAAATGGGGGATCTGACAATATTTCGATCTTGTACTCCACTTCCCTCTTGGGTGGTAACCCTTTAGGCTCCTGGAAGACATCCTTGTATTCTTGTAGAAAATATTCCAATTATTATTCATGTTTCCTAGTATCCCCCTCTATGGATGCATTTCATCTTATTGACTCTTCTATAGATTGAGTTTCTCTTAAAAATAGTAAAGCATACTTCTTGCTAGAATTGATTAGTTTCTTGGCTTGGTTGGCACATACCAACAAAAATTTTGACTTTCCTTTGTGTGCATTGATAGTGAATGATTTTCCATCCTTGATGAGCTAGTATTGGTTGGCTCTCCATATGAAGATTGAATCTCGCATGTACATGTAAGGAATTCCAAACACCAATCCACTTATATCAAGGGGAACTACATCTAGTTCTACTTCATCATTAAGATCAACCCTCATAGCAAATCTAGTTTTGCACTATTTTCTTGCCTAATCTCGGCATCATTGTTTACCAATCCCAATGGACATGGGCTTGGATGATCATGAACTTCCAATCCCAATTTCTCAACTAGCTTTGCTACAATGAGGTTCGCTTATGATTACGATTCAAATAGAGCGGAAATCTCTTTCTTTTTAATTTGTATCTTTATATGGAAGAGTCTTGTATTTTTGTTCTCTCATCGTTGTTGAAGGTTAATCATATTGAACTCCTTTTACATTGATGTACAGATGATCTTCTCATCCATGTCTGAGTTGCTTTCAACCTGGTTGGTTGAATGAGTGACCATGAGATTCTTTTTCTTTTTATCTTTCTTTATGTTCTTCAAGTTAAGCTCTGGATGCAAATTCCAACACTTCTCCTTTGTATGATTGTCAATGTCACAGTAGTTGCAATCGTTTTTTGGGTCTTTGCACTGGTGTGTTGCAGTTGCAGTCATTTTATCTTTTCTCCCCTTCCACATCTTCTTCCCCTCCTTAGAAGGGTCTTGGTGCCCCAATTTTGATCCACTTTATTGTCCTTTCCTCAAGCCTATGATCTCCAGGTATTGTGCATGTACACAACCCTTGCCCACCAATCTAGGATCAAACAACATCAATTGGTTTTTATAGATGGATGGGTAGACCCCCAAATACTTGAGGAGTACATCTAAGTTCTTTAGGGAGATACCCAACATTATAGCCATCTTTCTTAACCTTGTGGTGTACTCATGTACGCTTTGCCCCTGCTTTACGAGAAGTAGTGCCATCGAATCCAGTAGTCCTCTATATACTCGATAGGGTAAAATTGTGACTTTATGAAGGTTTTAAACTCCTCTCACTTAGTCACTAGAGGATCTCCCTCCAACCTCAAGGTCTTTGTGCAGTGCTCCCACCAATTCAAGGCGTGCGCTCTAATTTCAGCTGCACGAATGAAATCTTTTATTCTTCCTCTATATGACAAACACTAAAATAAACTTCTAATTACTTTAACTAGTGATTTAGCTTCATAACATTGATCTCATCTTCATACAGCTTGTTGTCAACTTTCACTTCCATTCTGAACAAAGATTATAAATGGTTCATGGCACTTAAACTGGGTTGATCTTTTTGGGCCCTTTCTTCGGCTCATTTTTTGTTTCTTCCCAATCTTTTTATCTCCCCTCTGATCAGATATATGTGTTATAACCCCCATCTTGTCTTAATAACTTGAGCTTATTGGTCAGGTTTGACGTGAGGAGATTCACGTTACCATAGGTGTGAAAATGATGATTCACAACTTTATAAGAACGAGGCCACAATAAAAATATGTTTTACCTTCACATTTGTGCCACAATATATGTGCCTACAAATCGCGTGTATGAGGACCTATGCTTATTTGTAAATTGTTGTGCATATTCCATTAGACAATTCGTCACAACATATCTGATAAAACTATACTTAAATCTGAATTCTACAATATAAGGGCTTATTTCATTTTAGATTTATGGATTTGTAAATTATTGTTAGTTGAGTATGTATGTAAATTATAATTATGCAAAAAATAGAGAACAATGAAATAAAAACTCACAAACCACGATTGACAGAAGATATAACATGAGAAACCTTTTGGGAGAAAACCCAACTAGAAGGTGAGGTCACTCCATCTCTTTCTCTAAATAGAAAATGGTTGTGATTAAAAAGAAGTAAGGCTCGTGGCTCGTGGGCTACTACAGTGCACAAATCCTCTCCTTGTGCTCTCTCCCTATCCCTCTCAGCTACTCTACTGGTCATTGGAACACATGTATTTGAAAGAATGGAACCCCTTTCATCCTAGTGGCTTGGTTATAACATAACTTGATAGCCTACTAGTAGTTACAATTGAATCCCTCAACTCTTAACCAAAGTTACAATATGCACCCTTCTAGAGTTTTCCTCATTATGATCACATGGCTAGCCCCTTTTCCATGAATAATGGGGGCTAACGTGGCATCCTTTCAAATTATGGTGGTCAAAACAAGAAGGTTAAATTTCAAGTGGCATAACTTTTGAATATGGACTCCGATTAAGACAATTATTGCGTCATTGGAAAGGTATCTATGTGTAGAATAGGGGAAAAAGTATAGTTCGAAAGTTGTAAAGTTTTACCGCTTCCCCCACCCCACCCGCCAACCCAAAAAAAAAAAAATGTTAGTTGATGCCTCAAAATGCTTTGGGAAGGTTTCAAATCCCAATTTGCCAAACTAGGTCTTGCCAGTAAAAATGGTCATATGACCTTATTCCTTCACTTTTTGCACTTTGAAAGCATCGAGATAGATGGCAAACAATATAATAATCCAATTCGAATCATGTGGCTTCATACAACATTTAATTAATACCTTTTAAGAAGTCCACGCCATTGTTATATTAAAACAAATAACTTAAACTCATAAGATGAGGGTTTCCCTCCAATGAATGAAGCGACCCAATATGTTATAAAGGAAAATTTTAATGATGTAAAAAAATGATGACCAAATAAAACATTATAAGGGTGTCAAGATGTGTGACATTACATAGTCTTGTTCCAAGGAAGATATGGTTTAAGGTATAAAAGGAAGATGTCCACATTAAAATAAAGATGTGCTTGCCTCCATAAATGTGTCAATAAGGAGTATACCTTCATAAGGTTTGTTACCATGATAATTAGAATTGGTATCTCCTACTAAGCCCATGCCTACATATGAGGATCTATTATTTCATGCAATATTTAACTAATATGTTTTAGTAAGTGCACCCCCTCGTTATATTATGACAATAACTTGACCTCATAAAGTAAGTGGTCCCCCTCTCATGAATAAAGTGCCCCACTATTGTATATAATAACACTTCATTTTGTGTAAAAGGGATGGCCAAATAAATTGTTACAAGGGTTTGCATATGTGTACCATCACATAGTCTTGTTGCAAAGAAGATATCGTCTAAAATGTAAAATGAAAAAGGGGATGGATCTATTATTAATGTGTTTACCTCGCTAATAAGGATCATACCTCATAAAGTTGTGTACCATGACAATTAGAAGTGGTATCTCCTAGTAAATCTCACCAAAGTCATAATAAACGAAGACCATGAGATATATGAATGTCAAGCTATGCTAACCATAAATAATGTAATCATTTACTAATTATATACTATAGTCTTAAACAACATCTCACAATTATCAATCAAGGCATCTAGTGAAACCATAACTCCAACTCCAAAGCTCTATCAACCAAATTATTATAGGGAAACAAATAACAAGCACCATCACCATACAAACAAGGAAAAGTGAGACATTCCCAACCAAAGATATTCATCAAATAATATGATGCCATGAAGAGAGAGGGCTCCATAAAAATGAATCCTCCCAAGTCAATCAAGCAACTCCAATGAATAAGAAACAAATCTTCATCACTGTCATGAAAATCACAAGATGGAACATCATACAATCTGAGTTGTAACAATAGGCTCCAACTTTGGTAGGTGCACTCTTCTTGGGAGTGCATGAAGACCCAAGAAATATCTGGTTGAACTTGTCAAGAAGAAATAAGAGGCAAGACTATGTGTTGGGATGGATACACATCAACATCAACAAAGATCACATTTGTGTTCTCTCTCTCTCCCTCTTTCTCTCTCTTTAATATAAATCACCAAAAGTTCAAAACTTTGCTACGACAATGCCAAAATATGTGCATGTTAATAAACTAATGCTTACATTTGTTGAGCCTATTCATCTTTCCCTAATGCTTTCAAGAGATTCCTCCTACACCTACTCTAAAAGAAGAAATACAAGAGCTAAGTGAAATCATGGAGCCAATTAAACCAATCTTGTGCATCATCCATTATATAAAGGTTACCCTCTTATATGGTAATAAACCAAAATAAGGAGATGTTCATCACCAAATAAATAAGATCCAAAAAGTACATAACATGTTGTTGAAAATAATCATTAGAGCATGGAAAGGTATAAAAGATATGCCATGGTTGATATGCATTCTACTAGAATTTTCTAACCATTCTTAAATAGGGTTACAATTTGATAATAATAGCTTATCCTTGCTCCACATAAGGTCCCCATGATCTGTCACATGATTTTGAAGAGGTTGATCCACATACTCCAATAAGTAGCTTGCTTGGCCCCAATGAATATCAACTACACCTTCACACAACCAAACTTGAGGTAGTTCCACAAAATTCCACAAAATATGTCTCAGCTGTCCTCCACCAAATATGTAGATGAAACATGAGATGAAAATTCAGATTTTGAATAAAAAACAAATCTTCCAATATAGGAGTCGTTGTCCTACTATATGTGTCTAAAATTTTCACAACAAACAACAAATAAAAAACACTTTTGCCCCATATATATTTCAACATTAAGAACATATTTCCTAGTTTCGTTTTCTATCATGAATTGAGAAAAAGATGAAGAAAGAAGTGGGTGGAAATTTATGGAGTTGTCTATAATGCGACTTTTTGGAGATTCCGGTGACGGAATCCGGCAGAAGAAATGAGGTTAAATCTTGACCTCTTTGGTTCGCGCCATGAAAAACCCCTGGGAGCCATTGATTGTGCAGAAACTAGCTATCAAACTTGGGATTCCAATGAATTGCTGCCAGATTTTGACCGGAAAAATCCGCCGAAAAGACTTTCAAAAAGTCGCGTTATAGACTACTGCGAAATTTATGGTATCAAAACCTTCAAGCCTTGTGCAATTAACAGCGGCAAGATGATCATCAAATGATGATCTCTCATACCTAGATTTATCAAAAGTTGGAAAAAATGATGTAGAAAATTTATACGTTTTCACCATAGAAATCATACCCTTTAGATTGTTAAAATTTTGCTTGGTCTATGAGACAATGTAGTTTAAAAAAATTCTATAAATTTTCTTGTTATACACATGCCCCATAGGATGAAATAAGACACCATCATCCTTATTCAAACATGGTTGTAAATTACCCAAAGAATTTTCTGCAATTTTATCATCAACAACATGCTCACTAAAATGATTTTTTTGAATTATCCATAGAAAACATAGCTGGAAATTAATCATGGAATTTTCTTAACATGTACTTACTAAAGATGGCTTCTCCAAAGGGAAAAAAAATCTGCACTTTCCTCTTTAGAATCATCCTAATCAATTTCATAGATGAGATCTCATAAAATTTCCAGCTATCCACACCCAATATGACTACTAATATAAAAATCAGCATTTACATCATCATCCTTTTGATTCTTCTCTTTCTCATTACATGAAATTAATATCTCCAAAAACCTATGAAGCTTCAAGGGTTCATCTTTGAAAATGTCCCTCTCCGAATCAACAACATGTACATCTCTAAGTTTAGACATTTGAGGAAGAGCATGGCTTATAACCAAACCCTTATCTTCATGAAATGATGGAATGAAAGTAGGAATGTTTCTTCATCAACGTCTTCCTAATGTGCATGT
This sequence comes from Pinus taeda, assembly GCA_000404065.3. Taxonomy (NCBI): domain Eukaryota; kingdom Viridiplantae; phylum Streptophyta; class Pinopsida; order Pinales; family Pinaceae; genus Pinus; species Pinus taeda. The sequence goes on along the minus strand of APFE030007031.1, from coordinate 121,254 downwards.
TTTTTAATGGAGCCTTGAGGTGTTGTCATGATAAAGGAATAACTCCAAAAATGGTGTTGCATTAATAATGTGAGTCATGTTACCCCTCTTTTAGCAGGGGTACCACAAAATTTTTTGGACTACATAATTTGCAAGCCCAAATGCACACAATCTATAGCCGTGTAAGGCCATGTTGGATGAAGTATAAAAGTGTATCCTATCTCCCCTTGGGTGGATGATTATGATGCTTTGTTTTAATGTTTGTTGACTACCCCTTGGTGGGCGCTAACTTCATGCATTGATGATGGAAACAAGCAGGTCAGAAGGCACTCTGGACACTATGGAGTGCCAAAAAAAAAAATTGGTTATAGGCCCTGCGAAATCTTTTCGTAACGTTTCTAGAAAATATGTTTTCGGCGTTTTGGGAAGGTGAAGCAACTTGCTCTCTCTGCAACTCGACTCTCCAATAAAAAAAAAGCGTGCCACTACTTACAAACATAGGTGCTGCAAAATATGGTTCGAAAGGTCACTGTAAGCGGAATACACACATTTAATCACAACTCCAAGCAGAGTTCAACACCACAAGGAATTTCATAAATGGTCACAACAAATTATTTTGATATTTAAGTGAAGGCATACTCAAATTTCAATTGGAAACCATAGAAAAGAACATACATACTTTATGAAAACACCCAGATGCAACTCCTTATCATTCATTTCATACTTAAATACTCGAAGACAGGAAAATAACCCTCCTCCTCTCCAACCAATGCCTCTTTTTATGCACAATCTTTGCAAATGGTTTGCTTTCCTTTCTAATTGAGGGAATTCAAAAAGACAACAACATAAATAACTCTTGCATTCCTGGAATCTTCAACTTATTCGAATTTTGTATTTACATTAAGTATTTAAAATCTAAACACAGGTAACAAAATTGATTTCATTTTCTAGCTCAACATGTGGCCATTTTGTTGAGAATTCAACAGGGCAATAAGTATGTTAATTCTCTTTCTTGATAATTTTTTGTGTTACCTTTTTACTTATTAGCTTTGTTCCTTATTATTACAGTGTGTGATACATCAAACAGCTACCAAAAAAATAAGAACAGTGACACAGTATATAGGTTGCAAGCTAGGGCCAAAACCCCTCCTCTTGAGGGGAGAACCCATAAATCTCCTCTTTTTATAGATTCTTCAATTGACGAATACCATGACCTAGTGACTTAAACAAATACCCTCCAAGATCAAGGTCAACTCAGCCTCCTTATGCAGTGACTTCGACCTCCTACTGTAGTTATGATATTCTGTCTCACATCAATTGCTACAACTGCTACTACTCCTCCTAGAGACTTCGATCTCCCTCAAATAGCCTTCTCTTCTTCTTCGTTTGCATTTCCTTGAGACTTGGGGCTAATGAGGTGCCCTAAGTGACCTTCGCTTGCCTTTCCTTCTCTCTTTCCTTCAAGATCGAACTAGAGATAGACCCAATGCAAAAACCCTAACTTCGACTTGACAAGAGAAATAGATCTAGCCCAAGCACTTCGACTTCTTCAAATTCCTCTTCTTCGTACCCTCTTCTTCGACTTCTCTTCTTCCTCTTCTTCGCATAGAGAATGAGATGAGTGTGTGTGTGTGTGTGTAATGGAAGACGAGTTCCTCTCTATATATAGGCTCTTCGAAGGGTGGGCATGGCTCTTCATGTAGGTCGACTTGATCTTGGAGGTATTTTGACACTTTAAAGACAAAATAATTTTTAATTTACAAGATGCAATGTGCCCATAGGGTCTTCAATATATGAAAATGACTCTTAAACCTAGGACAAACCTTAGAAGTACTCAATGGATGCTTAACCTATAAAATAAAATAACTTGAGCATGAAACCCATGATGCAATAATAATAATTTATTTTTCATTTTATTATTTATAAGTGTACATTTCATACTTATGAAGACCGAACCTAGTTACACATTTTTCAACACTCCCTCTTAACTAGGGAGGTATTCATAAGAGGTACATGGTCTTTCTCAATATGAAGGGATCTCATATAAAGAGTCAAGTTGGTAACCCATCTATCTAGCATTATATCAATCAGCATTGTTACATAGCAAGGCCTTGAATAACAGCTCTATCCACATGATCATAGCACGATTATGGCGAGATTTGTGATTCATAGACACCAAAATAATTATCTCTCAAGGTACATACTCCACCCGAGTGTTCACAGAGTATGACCTTGTGTTGTACTATTCTTATCTTGGGTAGCTAATCCTCAAATAATATTGGTCCACGACTACTCTTGTATTAAATGCCCTACCACATTCTCAAAGAGTATCTAATGTCAGATGGTTACCCAATCCTCCATTCTTTCTTCCCAAGTGGACAAGAACGTAGTGTCTATCTCTCCCTCTCAATTAGGGAGGATATATTAACCAAACCAAGTTGGTATCTCAAGTATACAAGCTTCTTGTTTGGAAGTGATTTTTCCAATATGTCAGCTACATGCTCATCAGTGGAGATATAATGTAGCTACAGCACACCATTTTGCACTAGCTCTCGAATATAGTGATACTTGTTGTTTATATGCTTTGTATTTCCATGAAACATTGGATCTTTAGACAAACGTATACAACTGGTGTTATCACAAAGTATCGTAGGGTTCATTAATCCTTCAAGCAAGTCAGATAACAGCTTCCTCAACCATATTACTTCTCTGCTTACTTCATAGGCTGCAACATATTCAACTTCAACACTAGTCAAAGCAAATGTGTATTGCTTTCTTCTCATCCATGAGACCATGGAGGATCCCAAAATGAAACATCCTCCCACTCCTTCCATCTTGCTCACTTCCTCCCCAATCGTAATTTGTATCCAATGAGTTGGACATCATTTCTTCGGTCATACTTCAAACAGTAGTGGATGGTTCCTTGCATATATCTCAGAATATGTTTTCCTACTACCCAATGATCATGCTATGGCTCCACTTGGAACTGAATGAGACTATTTACTGCAAATCATATGTATGGTCGAGTATTCACCAAGTAGATTAGTGAGCCAATGAGTTTCCTATACTTGGAAGAATCCATAGGGCTAGATTCAAAACTTCTTATTCTCTTCGAGTTTGTGATCATCAGAGTATTCATAGGTTTGCAATCCATCATGTCGAATCTTTTCAGTATCTCGATCACATACTTTCCTTGACCCAAATAAACTTCACTAGGTCCTTGCCATATTTCTAGTCCCAAGCAGTAATGCATCAGCCAAAGATCCTTAATGTTAAATTTTGCTTCTAGTTGCTTCTTACATTCTTCAATTCTACCTTCTACACCTCTCAAGAGATGATCATCTACATACAAAAGAATGATTACAAGTTCACCATCTACAACCTTAATGTAAAGGTTTAAATCAGCAGAGCTTTTTGTCAAGCCTATCCTTTGAAGGTATGCATCCATCCTAGCATATCTTGCCCTTGGTGCTTGTTTGAGGCCATATAGTGCCTTCTTTAGCCTGCACACATATGCCTTTCTATCTTTGACTTTGAATCCCAAGGGTTGCTCTATGTAGTTTTCTTTATCTATTCTATCATTCAAAACGTTGTCTTCACATCCATTTGGTGGATGTTCCATCCCATCGATGATACCAGAGAAACTAATGATCGAATCATTATATATCTTTTTGTTGGAGAAAATATCTCTTCATAATCGATGCATTCAAGTTGATAGAAGCCTCTAGCCACAAATATTTCTTTATACTTATCTATACCTCCATCGGCTGCATGTTTGATATTATAGATCCAATTGGAAGTAACTAAAGATTTGTCTTCAGGCCTAGGTACGATCTCCTAGAATCCATTCTTCATTATATATTGATATTCTTCATTCATGACATCCTTCCATTCTTGATTATTTACAGCATCTTCAAAAGATGATGATTTTGATTATATTAGTTTTGCCATGTATGCAACATATCCATAATATCTCTTGGGTTTCTTGTTTTCTCTAAATGAGTTGCCTGCTCCATGACCTTCTGCATCAAGTAATGTACATTTCAACCAATTAGGCTTTTTCCTTATTTCAGGGATGACCATAGGTTGAACAGGTTAACAGGGACCTTCTTCTTCATGGTGTGATTCTTCTTTTCCTTAGACAACTTCCTCCTCAAATATCGGAATTTCTTCATCATCAGAGTCTATAGAAATTTCCTTCATTTCTTGAATGTTATGTTTTCATCAAATATGACATCACAACTGACTTCCATGTGATGTCCATCTCTCATGTAGATCCTATAATCTTTTGATGAGTTGCTATACCCAACAAATGTTCCCTTTATGGTGGAAGGATCCAACTTCTTTCTTTTGTCCTTTGGTATATGAATATATACAGGACACCCAAAGATTCGGAGATGATCTACAAATGGCTTATTTCCAGTGAACACTTCTTCTAGAGTTTCACTGTCTAGAGATATGTGGGGACTTTAATTCTGGATGCAGACAATTGTCTTGGTGGCTTCTCCCCATATAAACTTATGTAGATCCTGAGCGTGTAACATTGCTTTCACACTTTCTTCAATGGATCTATTCTTTCTTTCTACAAATCCATTTTCTTCGGGATTATATGGGACTATCATCTCCCTCTTAATTCCAGACTCCTTACAAAATGCTATAATCTCTTTGGATGTATATTCTCCTCCATTATCAGATCTTAGTATCTTGATTCTTCTTTCTGTAAGGTTCTCCACTTCAGCTTTGAATTCTTGAAATTTTGTAAATACTTCAACCTTGGTTTTCATTAAGCAAACCCAGGTCTTTCTTGAATGATCATCTATAAATGTGACATAATATAGATGCCCTCGAAGTGATTTAGGAGTCATAGGAACACATACATTAGAGTGAATGAGATCCAAGATTTCTTTTGACCGTGAAGCACTGCTTCCAAATGGTCTCTTGATATTCTTACCTAATGCACATCCCTTACAGACACCTTCATGGTCCTCCTTCAAATTCGGAATTCCATCTACTATGGAACTTAGGGTTGGAAGGATTTTGAAATTTAGATGACCAAATCTTCGATGCCAAAGTTCACATGGGCTAATTTCAATTGAACTAGGCCTTGGGCCATAGGAGATATCAATTTGTAGAGTCTTCCTTCTCAAATGCCTATAACTTTGGCTTGATATATACTAGAGTCTTTTCCCCAAACAACAACCTTTCCTTTCAATGAAGGCTATTTTATCACCCTTATCTTCTAGACTTGAAATAGAAATTAAATTCTTGTGCAAACCTGGAACAAAAAGAATGTTGTTGAGGTGGATGTTGCTTCCGTCTTCCAACTTTATGGAGGTTGATCCAATATGGTCTTTCACGACATAGCTCTTGTTGTCTCCAAGTTCCACTAAATAAGCATACTTTCCTTTTGATAAGGTCTTCAATCTATTTGAATCATCAGTCATGTGCCTTGATGCACCACTGTCAATTACACAAATGTCCTCATCTTAAAATGTGCCAGAGAGAGACGAGAAGAGACCTTCATCCCTTTCTATGATTGATACCTACTTTGTAGAGAATAATAAATTCCATGCTTCCTTAATACCTTTCTTGAGATGGCTTGCAATCTTCTTGATGAACTACTTCACTGTAGAGGTGATCTCCATGATGCCCTTAGCAAACCTTAGCTCTGATACCATGTTGAGAATTCAATAGGGTAGTAAGTATGTTAATTCTCTTTCTTGATAATTGTTTGTGTTACCTTTTTACTTATTAGCTTTGTTCCTTATTATTACAGTGTATGATACATCAAACAACTACCAAAACAATAAGAACATTGACACAGTATATACGTTGCAAGCCAGAGCCAAAACCCCTCCTCTTGAGAGGAAAACCCATAAATCTCCTCTTCTTATAGATTCTTCAATTGACGAATACCATGACCTAGTGACTCAGACAAATACCATCCAAGATTAATATCAACTTAGCCTCCTGTTGCGGTGACTTTGACCTCCTATTGTAGTTCCGAAATTCAGTCTCATGACAACTATTGCAACTGATGTTACTCCTCCTAAAGACTTCAGTCTCCCTCAAATAGCATTCTCTTCTTCTTCTTCACTTGCCTTTTCTTGAGACTTTGGGGCTAATGAGGTGCCCTAAGTGACCTTCGCTTGCCTTTCCTTCTCTCTTTCCTTTAAGATCAAACTAGAGATAAACCCAGAATAGAAACCCTAACTTTGACTTCAAAAGAGAGATAGATCTAGCCCAAGCACTTCGACTTCTTCGTCTTCCTATTCTTCGTACCATCTTCTTCGAATTTTTTTCTTTCTCTTCTTTGCATAGAGGATGAGATGAGTGAGTGTGTGTAATGGAGGATAAGTTCCTCTCTATCTATAGGCTCTTTGAAGGGTGTATGTTGATTTTCATGTGGGCTGACTTGATCTTATAGGTATTTCAACACATTAAAGACAAAATAAATTTCTATTTACAATATACAATGTGCCTATAGGGTATTCAATATATGACAATGACTCTTAAACCTATGACAAACCCTAGAAGCACTTAATGGGTGCTTGACCTATAAAATAAAAGAACTTGAGCATGAAACCCATGCTCCAATAATAATATTTATTTTTCATTTTATTATTTACAAGAGCACATTTCATACTTATGAAGACCGAACCTAGTTACACATTTTTCAACACAGTCCACCACATTGTCAAGCCCCCTCTATTTCTTCATCACGAGCTCAATCTAATTCTCCTGCATCAGACTCCCCAAGAAGGAAAAATCATGAGCGCATGCTCATAAGGTCCTCCACGGAGAAACCTGCCTTTTTTAAAGTTGCAACACTTATCCATGTATAATTCTCCATCGGACGACCCTTCCATTTCACCAAAAACTCCATATACTCTTTTCCCCTGGTGTGCTTTGCAACTCTGGACAAGACTAAGCATCATGTCTGTATAGAGGAGGCCAAAGTCATTGCGAGGGTGGATCAGTTCCATCATCGCAAGTTAAGGGAAGCAATTGAAATTGTGCGTAGACCCAACAATCTCAACAGAGATGATGGTTGGAAGGTAAGTAGAAGTTGGATCCCTGCCCTGTCGTCTTAGGGTTTCTT
>APFE030007031.1:82157-114026 GCA_000404065.3 Pinus taeda | reverse complement strand
AAATAAATTACTTTTGATACTATTCGCTCATCTATTTTTACCTAATTTTACTTATTTCTAGAAATAGAATAATATATTAATAATCTTAATATTAAAAATAAATAATTTTAAATTAATAAATATAAATTTGACCTGGGTCCTAGAGTCAAAATTAGTCGTTATTCAGCCGTTGGAGTCTCTGCTCAGTCTAATTTAACATGCTAGGCCGGATCTGTTTCCTCAACTTGTCCTGACGATGAACCACACTAGTTGGTTCGAAACGCGTCGACAAAGGTCTTTTTCATGTGATTTACGCCGAAGCTCTTCTTATAACTATGATGGATCACAGAAGCCTCAATTCTACAATCCAAGATTCTTTCAGCTTCTAGACCCTTTTCCATAGGCATATTCTTCATCCAACTATCTTCACTAATTTCTCCACTACTCTCCTTTGTTGTAGTGGCACCTTCATCACCATCTTGATAGTGGTACAAATCATCCACATTGAATATAGGTGAGATACCTATGCCCATAGATAACTCCAATTCATAAGCATTTGCAGAATTTTTTCCGAGTTTTCTGCAAGGTCCTATTTTCTTCATCTTGAGTTTTTTATATTCTCCTCTCAGGAATCTCTCTCCCCTCAAGTGTGTTAAGACCATGTCCCCTACCTCAAAGTTTACCTCTCTCCTTAAATTTTCTCTTTGTTTGTACTTATAGTTGTTATCATGTAGCTTATGTTTTATCTCCTCATGTAAGTCACTCATTGTTGCTACAAAATATTCCCCATCAATACTCCTCTGCTCAAGTTTTCCCAAATATTTGAGCTCACAAACTCCTCTAGGATGCACTCCATAGAAGATCTGAAACAAACTCTTCCATGTACTCCTATTTGGTGAATCATTGTATGCAAACTCAACTTGATCTAACACATGATCCCATTGCTTGGGATGCTCACCCACAAGGCTACTCAATATGTTTCTAAGACTCTTGTTCCCAACTTTAGTTTTCCCATCATATTGAGGATGATAGTTTGAATTGAAGTTCAATTTTGTTCCAAGCTTCATCCACAATGCCCTCCAAAAATTCTCTATGAACCTGGTGTCCCTATCAAAGATTATACTCTTTGGCAAGCCATGCAACTGGAAAATATTATTGAAAAACAAATGAGCCACATGTGTAGCATCGTTATTCTTTCAACATGGGATAAAATGAGCCATCTTCATAAATTTTTCCACAACTACAACTATAGAGTCCTTACCTCGCTACATCCTTGGTAAACCCAAACTGAAGCCCATATTCACCAAGTCCCATGGTCTACTAGGAATTGGAAAAGGAGTATACAATCTGACATTTTGACTCCTCTCTTTCGCATGTTGGCATACCTTGCATTTACCTACATATTTTTTCACATCAACTCTCATATTTGGCCAAAAATAGAAGTATTCTAGTTGCCCAAGTGTCTTGTCCACACCAAAATTCCCTGCCAATCCTCCATTGTGCTTCTCTTGCATCAAATTCTCTCTCATTGAGCAAAGAGGGATATATGATTGATTGTTCTTGAACAACAAACCATCTTGCAACACAAATTCTCTCGACGAGTTTCTATCTCTACTCATGGGGTTCTTGCATGCTTCAAAGGCCTCTCGAAAATCAATATCATCCTCATACAAGTATTTCAAATAATTGAAGCCCGAAATTTTTACGTGGAACTCCTGCATGATCAAACTCCTCCTGCTTAAAGCATTGACTACCTTTTTCTCTTGTCCACTCACATGTTTTAAAACAAAGGTGAAACTTTGTATGAAATCCACCCACTTGGCATGCTTATGGTTCAACTTATGTTGTTGCATTATATATTGTAATGCAGAATTGTCAGAGAAAAAAACAAAATCCCTAGGCATCAAATAATGTCTCCATGCTTCAATGCTTGAACAACCACATAGAATTCCTTGTCATAAGAGGAGTATTTTTGTTTTGAATTATTCAACTTCTTGATGAAATATGCAACAGCCCTACCTTCTTGATTGAATACTACTCCAACGGTTGTCCCAATGGCACCGCATATGACTTGGAAAAGTTGATTGAATTCAGGTAACTTCAACATCGGCTTCTCAGTGATCTTCCTTTCAAGAGCTAGAAACTTTTCTATGTTTTTGTTGTCCAACAAAATGGTTGTCTAGTTTCCTTGATTGTTTCAACGATGGGTGCACGAATACTAATGAAATTCTTGATAAACTTTCAATAGAAGCTAGTTGAGCCATGAAAACTCCTAACTTCAAAAATGTTCTTGGGTGAAGGCCAACTTACAATCACCTCTAATTTCTCCAGATCCATTTTTAGCCCATCCTTTGAAATGGTAAAGCCTAACTATAACAAATCAGACCTCATGAAAGTACATTTCTTCAAATTAATCAACAATTTCTCTTGTTGCAACCTTTCTAGAAGATACCCTACATGCCTAAGGTGTTCTTCCCTTGTTCAAATGAAAATCAAAATATCATCCAAATAAACAATAACAAACTTACTGACGAACTCCTTACAAGACCCCGTTCATCAATCTCATGAAGGTACTTGGTGCATTTGTCAATCAAATGGCATAACCATCCATTCATATAGTCCACTATTAGTCTTGAAAGTTGTCTACCACTCATCTCATTGCCTGATCCAAATTTGATGGTAACCACTCTTCAAATAAACCTTTGAAAAGTAGGTTGCACCACATAAATAGTCCATGATGTCATCCATTTGTGGCAATGGAAATTTGTATCTAATTATAATCTTGTTGATTTCTATGGAATTTGTGCACATCCTCTATTCTCCACCTTTCTTTGGACTAAGTACCTTAGGGGCAACACACATACTCAAGCTCCCTTATCAACCCTTATCCAGTAGTCCTTGAACGTGTTTACTTATTTCTTCATTTTCCTTGGGTGGCATTCGGTAAGCAACTTTATTCAAAAGGCTTGCTCCTAGTATCAAGTATACGTGATGGTTGATACTTCTCTTAGGTGGAAATTCACATGGAAAATCATCTACCACGGTATCATTAAACTCATGTAATATTTCTTGAATCTCAACAGGTAAATCTGCAATTTTAGTGTGCATAAGTATTACCTTTGTTTTGCAGACCACCGCATAGTTGACCTCTTATTTTTCCATTTGTTGCAGAAATTCCTTTCCTCCCAACAACAATTCTTTTGAGCTACTTGTCCTAGTTGTACTTTCTTCCTTAAATGGTACAAGAGTGTGCTTGATGTTGTCCTTTTCAAATTTATAGGTGTCTCTCTCTCCATCATGCACCACTTTCCTATCAAATTTCCAAGGTCGTCCCAAAGAAGGTGGCAAACATCCATTGGCATGATGTCACAAACTACCTTATCTTTATATCGTCCTATCTGGAACTCCACTTCGCTCTGCTCACTCATCAACAATTGGTGACCTTTCTTCAACCATGACACTTTATATGGTGTTGGGTGCTTCAACCTTTTCAATCCCAACTTTTCCACCATTTTCGTAGAAAATATATTGTCAGTGCTTTCACTATCAATCGCCACTTTGTAGCACTTTCCTCCGGCCTTGCAAAATTTCCTAAACAAGGCTTTTGTTTATGTTAGTTCAAAAGTATTCTTTGATGGTTTCAACAATACATTATTCATCATTAAAGCTTCTCCCGTCTCTGGTGCATTTTTTGCCCCAGGTGCTTGTGCTTCTATTGCTTCCTGTTGAGCTACATATGCATCTCTTTATCCTCCTTTCTCATTCTCAAGGCACTCAAAAGATCTGTGACCTAGCTACCCACATTTATAACATCGATAGACAATCTCTTTGCCTCTTCCTCTACCTCTACCTCTACGGTAAGGTATTCCTCCTCTAGAGTCACCTTCTTTCTCTTGTTGTCCTTGCTACCTTGGGTTATTTTCATCATTCATTTGAGCTGAAGTCTTCCCTCTTCTAGTTTTTTGTCCTTTTCCTCTAGAAAAACCAAGGCCTCTACTTGAATTTTGCCTCCTTGTGATCTTCTCTTCTGCCTTCAAGGCAAACTTATATGCTTATTCCATCGTCTTGGGAGAAATAATGTTGACTTCATCCTGAATTTCTAGCTTCAATCCATTGATGTACCTTGTTGTTTTATTCGGGGTGTCTTCTACATAACGTTCCCTCAATTTCATCTTATAAAATTCCTCGTTATATTCTATGACTGTCAACAGTGTTTGCTTGAGGTTATGCACTTGTTTGTAGAGGGATAGTTGATAATCTTTCGGCAGAAACTTCCCCTTCATCTTCGCTATCATCCTATCCTAGCTTTTTATCAATGGTTTCCCATGTTTTCTTCTTTTAGCCTGCACATTGTCCCACCACAATGCAGCATGGCCTTTCAACCTAGTTATAAAAAAATTTACCCACATATCTTCTACAATATCCTCATACTCAAAATACTTATCTAGTTCACTAATCCAGTGCATCAAATTATCAACTACTATGCTGCCACCATAGGTAGAAAATTCAAGTTTGGGTCTTGAACTTAAGCTTAATACCAACCTCAACAGTTTAACTTCTGAAGCTTCATCCATAGGTATTTCCCTTTCTTCCCTAGCTTCTTCCTCTGATCCGTTTCGTCTCCAGCCTCAGGGTCTCACTGCCTACTGGTCTCCATGGCCTCTAAACGAGATTACAACATTTGTATCTCTTCTTGGAATTCTTCATTAGCTACAGGTCTCCCTCCTCGACCTCGTGCTCTCCTTGATCGCATTTCCATCTCCCTTTGCCCTAGACAACACCACCAATGTCAAACGCAACCCTACCACAAATGTGGCTCTACCTCAAACCCACTCTTATACCACTAATTGATGGCAACAAGCAGACCGAAAGGAACTCTAGACACAATGCAGTGTAGAAAATAATTTGGTTGTATGCGCTGTGAAATATTTTCGTAGTGCCCTTTTAAAAAAACTTGTAGGCGCTACGAAATATTTTCATAGCGCTTCCAAAAACTCTATTTTTGGTGTTTTGGGAAGGTGAAGTGACTTTCTCTCTCTGTAGATTGTCTCTCCACAGTCTTAACACGTCACCCACGCTTAGAAATGATCTCCTCCTGCCTCTCCTCATCACGTTCTCTCCCTTATCAAGTTAATGGGTTTCCCTCCAATTAAAAAAAGGTGTGTCACTGCCTACAAAACAAAGGCATTGCAAAATATGGTTTGAAAGGTCATTGTAAGCGGAATACACACATTTAATCACAAATCCAAGCCGAGTTTGACACTGCAAGGCATTTCATAAATGGTCACAACAAATACTTTTGATATTTTAGTGAAGGCATACACACAGTTTCATTAGAAACCATAGAAAATAACACAGAGACTTTATGAAAACTCATAGATGCAACTTCTTATCATTCATTTTGAACTTACATACTCGGAGGTAGGAGAAGAGCCCTCCTCCTCTCCAATTGGTGCCTCTTTTTATGCACAATCTTTGTAAATGCTTCGCTTCCATTTCTAATTGAGGGAAGTCGAAAAGACAACAACAAAAAAGACTCTTGCATTCCTAGACTCTTCAAATTATTCGAATTATGTATTTGTATTAAGTATTAAAATATCAACATAGGTAACAAAATTGATTTCATTTTCCAACTCAACATGTGGTCAGTCCACCACATTGTCAATCCCTCTCCATTTCTTCATCGCGAGCTCATTATAATGCTCCTGCATCACTTGATGGACATGCTTATGTCTTAGGTTAGTATGTGGGCATTATGGTGGTGAATCTATTAGGACGCATGGCTTAAAGGAACAATTATTCTATTAGCCCTATAAAAGTGATTGCACTATGTAAAGGTTGAAATGCCCATCTTATTATTGTACAAGCACACCTATATTTATTCCCCACATGGACCATATCTCTTATGTATGCACACCTATTTGGCCACAACCTGTTAATTTTCCAATGTTCTATGTTGACACAATCACATATTATAATTCTTCTTTAATTATTAATGAATTATCCAATATGATTTCAATATTCCAACAACAATAAGAAATTGTAGATATAACACTAAACCAAATGCATAATAGAAAACATCCAAGAACAATAGAGACACAATGATTGGTCAAAAGCTGGGGAAAAACCCCACAATGGGGAAAACCCTTTCCAAATTTTTCTTCTATTATATTGTCATCAAATGTTTAGCAAAGAAATACATAGTCCAAGTACATCAATAGCAAGTCAAAGTCAATGCCTTGACTATTCAAACCAACCATCCAATATCCAATCAAAGATGAGCCCAAAAGTCAAATCTATTCAAAAGTCAAATGAAATTTATGGTCAAAGTAAACAATAATCAACTCTACCCTAACTAGTCAACAATCAACAGCTAAAGTGCAGCTCTAAAAAGTTTGATCTAGGCACCAAATAATTTGGCCTCCTTCCCTTAGTCAAACTCAGTCAAAACAGTCACAAAATATGCCTCCAAATTTGGTCAACGCACCAAGTCAACCTAATATAACTTGCCTCATATTTGCAGTCAACTATGCTTAAAGTACCCAGAAAATTTTGGCTTTTTGTCTCTTGAATTCGGCCTCCAAAAACATATCCAAATCCTAAGTCAAACCAAGCCCCAAAACCCAAAATTCAACATTGGTTAAAGGTGCTAAAACATAAAGTCAATGCAGTCAACATAATACTTTCTCTCCTCTTCGCATGTAAGAGCTCGAATTTGCAATTTCAGAGCAAATTGAATTAAATGAAGAAATATGAATGTGTGATGTCATGCCTCCAAGTGATGCCAAGTGTGGTCTATTTATATGTGGTTGAGGAGCTCAAATTTCCTTTCCTTGGCCAACTTGTACTTTTTGGATAGACATGGTTCCACATTAAAAATAATATTTTTTACTTGTGGAAATTAAATTCTTCCAAGGGCTAGTAGGGTCTTCTGAGGGTGAGGAATGCTTCCAAAAAGAGGGAATTTCTCCCTAATCTACCAAATTTCAACACTCCCTCTCAGCTAGGGAGGAATTACCGACTGCACCATAAGTCTCATCTCAAATGTCTAGTCATCATCATCATTGTAATATCTCATCTCTACTCATCCTTGTTAATCTTTGCTCATCTGTTGAACACTCTTGATCTAAAGAAGAAGAATCATCATAGGGGAGATCAAATCTACCACCCTATATCTAAGGACAATAGGAAGGATACTACTTACCATGAGAGGTAAGGATCTTAGTTATCATATTGTTTGTTGATATTCCCACCTAGACCCTCAAGAGTCAAGTTGTAGAACACCTGCATCCACTACCTTGGGGAAGATACACACTTACAAGTTACCATGAGAGGTAAGGATCATACATGCCCAAGTCTCCTCACACGTTGTCTAGATGGGTGGAATTCTTTACAAGCCCAGATTATGGGTAGGATGCATACTAGGGTATACTCGGTAGGGGGAGATACACACTTACCATTTTTGGTAAGGATCAGACACAACCCTACAATGAAAATAGGTGAGATACACACTTACCATGTTGTAAGGATCAAACACACCTATTGTCCACAAGTTCCCTCAACCCCAGGAACTCTCTCACTCGATTCCTCTCCCTAAGAGCTCAAACATGGGGGAAGAGCATAGCTCAATGTTCTTGATCAGTCGTGACCCTTTCTCAGGATGGTCACATCCATCAATCCAAGATGCTATCTAAATACCAAGAACTTCCCTTTTAGAAAAGCCTTGGTAATAATGTTTGTTATCTATTCACCAATTTAGATGTGATGGAGTCTTACGACTCCTCTCAGCACCATATCCTAGAGATAGTGATATTTAATCTCAATGTTCTTGGACTTGTCGTGGAACAAAGGATTTTATGCTAGTGAGATCCCTCTCTTATTATCACAATATATCATTTTCGTATCTAGAACCTTGTCAAATAACTCTCCAAAGATCTTCCTCAACCATATTTCCTCATAGATAGCCATGCTACCAACTATATACTTTTCCTGAGCTATCTCAAACTTTTTCTTCCTGCTCATCCAAGATATCATGGCAGATCCTAGGCTAAAACAACACCCTTATGTGCTCTTCCTATCAACAAAATTTCCATCCGAGTCAATATCATTGTATCCATGTAGTCTCATCTCCAACAGTATATCTCAATCCAATATTAATGGCCATGCTTAGAAACGACCTAGTATGCATGTATAGGCTCGGTCATAAATTGGCTCAAAGGTTTAAGTGAAAAACATACGTCTACAGAAGTGTTCACAAGGAACATCAGTGCCCCAATCAATTATTGATACTCAGAGGGATTTTCCAAATAAGATCCTGCAACTTCTCCACATAACTTCTTGAAGTTCATCTCCATCGGTGTGGCCATGGACTTCCATTCTACCATTCCAAATCTCTCCTGCAACTTGACAACATATTTCCCTTGAGAACGGAAAATCTCACCAAGTCTTTGGCACACCTCTAAGCCCAAGAAGTAGTGCATCAATCCAAGGTCTTTCATCTCAAATTCATATGTGAACTCCCTCTTACACTCAAGAATAAGAGGTGTGAAAATTTATCTCAAATTCATAGGTCATCTCCCTCTTACACTCAAGAATAAGAGGTGTGAAAAATCGGAAACCCCAAATCCTACTGCAACAACTGATTAAGTTTCTTCTATTTGTTAAATAAACTGAACAAGCTATTTACTGTGTTTTACGGTAAATACCGAAACTAATAGATTGCAGCCTTCAAAAATACAATACTGCGGAAGAAATAAAAACATTGGAAGAATAGATGCACACACACAATAATACACCGTTATTTTTGGACCAATATCCCCAAAAAAACCCAACTTGGGAAAATAGGTGCAGTAGCTGAGGGTTTTATTATTATGCAGTAGTAAATCTGAGTAGAAATATATGGAAGCTTAAATCTATCTTTCCATACAGATAAATAACTGACAAGATATCTAGTGAGAAAAATTTCACTCCCACCGGTTATCCAACACTGACCTTGGCTCAAGATGAGCTACCCCTTGCTGCCTTTGCATTAGCCTACACAGATTTGCATCTTACAAGTCGTACCACTGTCTCCCTTGCTAACTGATCAGTTGCTATTTGGAAAATAAATCCTCATGGCCTCTAGGCTCCCACTCTGGCTTCTGGCACGTTATTTCGACTTCTCCTCAGCAAAATATGGATCTCCTTTTGGAGCTTTGCACTGCCTCTCTATTATGCACTCATTGGACTGGAGAAACCTCCTTTCTGCCTTACTATCCTTGCCCCTCTCTCACTGTTTCAACTTTACTAAATCACCTCCGAAAACTGACTACTGCTACTTTGGAGTTTTATTTCCCAGCAAAATAGAATTTATGGTGCCTCTCAAGTGTGTTCTCCAACCCCCATCGAATTTCTTTTTATAATCTCTCGTTGAGATGCCAACAACCAAGATTAAAACATAATCGATGGCTAATATTAACTAGAACTCGATCTGTGTCTTCTTCTAGAAGATTCTCACTATGACTTAATTAATACCCTTTTAATTAATCAATTTTCATAAGTTTAGACTTAGGCACCATTAAAAAAAGATTAATTATTTTAATTAAGTAATCTCTAGGTGGAATTTCCAGAAACAATTTATGGGTTTTGGAGAATACATGTATTCTAGCAGCTCCACCAAATTTCGTGGCTAGAACACATCCGATGCTACAAAATTCAACACTCCCTCTTAGCGAGGAATGTGTTCTAGTGTCGCAACCCACTAAAGCAACACAATGTCTCTGCACGACCTCCTATCACGCTACTGATGTATGGTTGTTGCTGCCCACCAACAACTACACAACTCTAATAAACGTTGTATTTGTTTTATTGTTGGCCCTACTAAACTTCTTCTGACACTACATCTGCACTGCAACTCCATTTCCATTTGTTGCTACTGCAACTGCAACAACTTGCAACGGAAAAGCATCCAAAATATTGAACCAATTTTGGTAAATATGATGCATATGTCACATGAGTCCTTACTGCTTCTAAACTTTGTGTTGCCATTGAAGCCTCTACGTTGCTGCTGACTATGCTTTGTGCCAACTGCATTGTTTCCAACTCTACTTTGTGTTTCCCAGCATTTGATTTTGCACCAACTGCCACTGATCCATCCTGCTACTATATGTTATGGGCTCTCGTACCAAGGTATTGATTCATGAGGTGGACCTCCTTAATAATCATGCCAAACATGTAGCTCTCTGGGGCTACAAAAACAAATCACCCCACCTCACTCATGGAGGTACCTCAGTGATCATGGAAAACTCTTCCTCCAATTTGGAGGAAAGTATATCAATCTTCGCAAATGCAGCCTGTTGATCTTGCTTCTCCTCCTTGTCCTTCTTTCTGAGAGGACATTGAGTGTTGTAGTGGCCAAGATCACCACATTTGAAGCATTTCACCTTGGAAATTTCCTTCTTCCTCCTGATCTACTCCTGATGCCCCTTTGATGCAAGGGCCACATCCTCCTCTTCCTTCACTTGCTTCGTCCCACTGATGTTGTTGTTGCTATGTGAGACACCACGTGATCCCGAACTCCATCAAGAATCATCATCTTTTCCTTTGCCATCTCCTTCTTGTAGGCCTTAAGTACATTTGCATCTGCAGGTACAGTTACCACACCATTGATACAAGCTTTTAGATCGTACTCATCTAGAAGACAAGAAATTTTTTCCTTCCAGATCACATAGTTGGAGGTTTTGTCCAACTGATCCTGATCTCTCAGCCCTGCTGATGCCATCTCTGCTAAAATTTTGAATTCCTCCTCTTCCCCCCTATGCAACTAGTGACTGGATTTTCACACTCCCTGCTGGAGTGGGAAAATATGCTCAAAACTATTGTTGTTCTGCTAGGAAAAATTGAACTTTTGGGCTAGAAGTCCCCTGAAAAAATAATTTCCTCAGTGTGTGCTCTTCCTTCCTCCTGACGCTATTTTTCACTATTAAACTACTACAAAATAATTGTGTCCTAGCTGAATATCTTCTCTGCAAGGAAAAATAATGTGTCTCCCTCTACCTCTGGTAACCTCTGATCTGGAAAATCTATTCTCTGTCGACTCCCTCAAAGAAATACTTTTTCCTCCGAAATTGTCCCTCCTGGCCCGCGGGACTGTGTTTCCTATGAGGGTTTCGAATTGTTGCCTATGCAGAGATTCGAAATTCCTCCTCCCTTCTTCTATTAATCTCTCCAGCTTATGATTTATGCTCTGATACCATGTGAAAATTTGGAAACCCCAAATCCTACTACAGCAGCTCATTAACTTTCTTCTATTTGTTAAATAAATTGAATAAATTATTTATTGTGTTCTATGGCAAATACCAAAACTAATACACTGCAGCCTTCATAAATACAATACTGTGGAAGAAATAAAAACATTGAAAGAATAGATGCACACACACAATAATACACCGTTATTTTGGACCAATGTCCCTAGAAAAACCCAATTTGGGAAAACTTGTGTAGCAATTATTATGCAGTAGTAAATATGAGTACAAATCTATGGAAGCTCAAATCTAGCTTTCCATATACAGAAATAACTGACAGGATATCTAGTGAGAAAAATCTTACTCCCACCAGTGATCTGACGTTAACCTTGGCTCAAGATGAGCTTCCCCTTGCCTCCTCTATGTTACCTCTGCGTCAGCCTACACAGATCTGCGTCCCACAACTCAGACTAGCATCTCTCTCGCTAATTGATCAAATGTTATTTGGAAAATCGATCCTCTCAGCCTTCGAGCTCCCACTCTGGCTTCTAGCACTGACATTCAACTTCTCCTCTTCAAAATGTGGATCTCCCTCTGAAGCTTTGCACTTCCTCTTTGTGGCTCTCACTTCCTCTCTGTTATGCACTTCCCGGATTGGAGAAACCTCCTTTTGACCTTGCTATCCCTACCCCTCTCTCACTACTTCGACTTTAATCAATCACCTCTGGTAACTGACTGTTGCTACTCTGGAGTTTGATTTCCCAACGAAATTGAATTTCTGATGTCTCTCAAGTGTGTTCTTTGACCCCCATCGAAATTATTCTTATAACCTCTCATTGAGACATCAACGACCAAGATTAAAACATAATCGATGGCTAAGGTTAACTAGAACATTATCCATGTCTTCTTCTAGAAGATTCTCACCATGACTTAATTAATACCCTTTAAATTAATTAGTTTTCCTAAGTTGAGACTTAGGAACCATTAAAAAAAGATTAATTATTTTAATTAATTCGTCTCTAAATGGAATTTCCAGAAACAATTTTTGGGTTTTGGAGATTACATGTATTCTAGCCTCTCCACCAAATTTTGTGGCTAGAACATATCTGATGCTATGAAAATCAACAGGAGGCTCTCCACCTATCAAGAATAAGTTATCAACATACCATATCAAAATTAGGGGCATATCTTGGACCACTTTGAAGTAGAGATTCAGGTTAGCATTGTTCCTTGTGAATCCAAGCTTCATCAGGTAATTATCAATGTCGGCATACAAAGCCCTAGGAGCTTGCTTCAATCCATACATCCCTTTCTTCAGATTGCACACATGAGTCTTCTTGTCATTCTCCCCAAATCCTTGTGGTTGCTCAACATATAATTCTTCCTTGAGTATGCCATGTAGAAATGCAGTATTCACATCCATCTAGTGAAGTGTCCATCCTTGGCTAGCGGCTAGAGAAACAATGAATTAGATAGTGGTATAGCAGGAAAATATGTCATCATAGCATTCTCTCTTTCTGGGAGAAACTTATAGCCACAAATATCGCCTTATATTTCTCGATACTTCCATGCACACCATGCTTGATCTCATATAACCATTTTGAAGTCATAATAGACTTTCCTTCATGTCTGAGAACCACTTCCCACACATCATTCTTCATAATGGATTCATATTCCTCTGACGTAGCATGTTTCCATACGCATTCTTTAACTTCTTCTTCAAAGGTGTGTGGTTCATCCTATATGATGTTGCTCACAGCCACACATATCCCTGATATCGGCATGGCTTCTTGCTTTCCCTGATGTTTCCTCTAACAGCATGTTGATGGTATTGGACCCGCCAACATTCAGGGGATCTCCCTAGTATGAAGTCCCAACTAGATCTCACATTGTTTGGTTTAGGAGTCCTATCTGGTACGATGGCCTAGTTTCCATTATCTTAAAGATATGCCTTAGCTCTTGCTTTTTAGCACGTGAGAGTGGTTTCCTTTGTCTTCAAACAATGAGGTTTGCGTGCCTGGTGAGTGCTTAGTGTTACTTGTGTCGAGTTTCTTTCATCACAGAGGGAGAGGGTGGAAGTGAGTCTCAAGTCGAAAGCGAATAGTCCCAACTCTGTTAGAGACACACAACACAGCAGGACATGCGCAGCTTCCGGAAGAGTAGTCCACACAGATATGGAAGTCACAAACACATAGTGAATGGATAGCATGTACAACACCCAGCGAAATAGTCTACACCACTACAACGACCGTTGTAACAAGTTTATGCGAATGGTTCTGTCGAGTGTCCGACAGAATAGTCCATACGGGTGAGACAGCGTTATCAATTTATGTTACAGATTTTCGTAAGCATATGATTTAGAACAACTGAAATAGTTCAACTGTCTTAATACAGGTTAAAGAAACATGCATTACAAGTGCCCAAATAATAGTCTTACAAATAAATACAATACATGTGTGAAAATGTGTTGGCTTGTTATTAGGCTTCTGAATTAAGCAGAAGTTCCAAGACACATCGATACACCATTACACCACTAACCCCAATTGTGGGGCATTGGAGCCACTGCTCACTCCTCAAAGAAAAGACTACAGACTCTCAAGGCTATGTGGGAGGAGCCAAGGTGAAAAGTCCTTTGCATGTACAAATGAGGGGTACATATAGCCAAGGGTGAAACTAAACCTTGTGACTGTTCAACTTCCCTCGTGATTGTTTGACTTACATGACTCTTCAACTTTACATTTGGGTCTCTTGGACTTCCACATTACATTACATTGATTATAATAGTATGGCCCACAGTAGTGATGTGGCCGAGATGACTCATGACATGACTCAACACGACAGTGTTGGTATGTTCATGTTGATGGTGGTGTCCATGTCGAGCTGCAGCACTGCTGAGTGATGAGTGTGCTCTTGGTGTATCATTGCTTCACCTCCGCATGGTAAGGTGTGTGAAGTCTTCGATGGTCTTGGTGTTTGCTTGATAGTTCATGCATGCACATGTGTCTCCTTCGCTTGCTACTTGGTATGCTTCGTGTGTTCGTCCATTCGCGAACAAGTCTCCTAACACACACTCCTTGTTCATCTCGTTTATCATCGCACCATGTCTCATCCATGTTCTTGTATCTACAATCACTCATGACGAGATGACATCAAATCCAGAAATCTCCTAGTCTACCATGATGCATCATCTTTCGTTTTCGGGTGCAGGTGACGAGGAGTGAGGACAATGCTTTGAAACCATGCAGAGCACATTTCAAGCTGGGATGCGGACTCCAAGAACTGTCAAGGAAAATTTCACAGAGGTCACTGGGAGGTTGAGATGAGCAGTCTAGAATAGCAGTGACCATCTAGGGGATTTGGCCCAGTTGGAGGGAAAAACTGCGCAAATTTTCCAGGGAGGCAGTGCAGGAAATAGGGAGGGCACTGGCAATGAAAACTACATAGATTCTCTGGGGAGGCTAGCAATGGGTTGCGGGAGCTTGCTGGCCAAAACTGCGCAGAACTAGGAGGCTGGCCTGCAGGACATCTCTATGCAATTTCTGAGCTAAGTGGGGTGTCGGGTAGCTGGAGGGCATTCCATGAAAAATGCACAGTTTTCAGGAGGAGCAGCAGGTCGGGTGACAAGGTGACTCGCTAATAGAACTACGCAAATTTCGAGGACAATGAAGTGATAGGCACTGAGTGCCTATTCTTCATGTCTGTGAAATTTTTTCAGTCAGTGGAGCAAGCATGTTGGCAGCTTCTGTACAATTTTTTGGAGGAGTGAAACCCGTGGTCACTGCCCGGTCAAATTCTTTGGTTGACTAGCGAGAAGCTTGATATATTTTCTTGCGGGTAGAGCAGATTAAGATGGCTTGCTAAGCAACTTCTACGTTGTTCTGGGTGACAGTCAGTTGGGTTGATTTGAGGATTGCACAGTGCATGCTGCTTGGGAGGTAGCCTCAATCTCTACACAATTATGGGCAGCAGTACATGATCACTGAGGGTTGAGACTATGCAATGCAGCTCAGTGGAGGTCTCGCTGATGGAGGGTGGTCCGATCGAAAGAATTTTGAAAAAATGGCTAAGTGTGTGAGCGAGTGAACTCGTGAATACATGACCTTGCGAACACACACTCAACATGAGTCGATGACAAGACAACTCAAACCAACAAGACAATATATGCTTAGTGTGACTGACTGCGGGACTATCTAATGGTGAGAGCGATAAGTGCGACACTTCGGATAGACATTCAGACAACCATGACGACACTTGCGTGATAGTACTTACAATATCATGTGCGAGTGCAATAGATGTTTATATAGTGAACACAACTCAAACACAACCTTTAAAATCACCTGAACGAGGTCGCAAGCATGACATAGCAATCAACATGCCAAAGACGATAGTTGGTCAAACAAGTAAAAGGAAAGCATGACATGTAGAAGAAACACATAAAATGACTTTTCATGTTTACATACATGCATGTTACTGAGGACAGGATGATATTACAGTGACAAGTAGTCCTGCAAACTCAACTAAGAGATGTACCTCGAAAGGTTTTCTTTACTTACCATACTTACCCTTAAGATGATCATGCATCTGATGGATTTTACATGTGGTCCTGGTCTATTCCATTACTTGGTCTCTTGGTCCTTCTCCTCAACTCCTTGGGAGTGATCTCAGCATGTCACCTTTTTCAACAGTCACAAAGAGGTAGATCTACGCAATTTCAGTGAACAATGACTCTTGCCGGAATGAGGCTTTGGGAGGCCCGTTTGCGCAGTTTCTGCATGCAAGACAGATAGGGAAGCTTGGAAAACACTGTGCATTTTTTAGGCACTGGACACTACTACAGGATGGGGATCCCAGGAGGACACCTCTATGCAATTTCTAAGTGCAGTGCAACCGAACTGCTCTACGTATTTCTGGAGAGAAGTGTTGGCTACCTGACTACTCTGCGCATTTTTAGAGAGCATTGTTGGCTGGAGTCTCTATGGGTTGAGAGGTTTCAGCATGCAAGGAGGTCAAGGTCTCTGTGCACTGCTGGTTTTCAGCAGGCAAGGGAGGAAGCTTGATGGTTGTAGAACCAAAGCACATAGTTCCAAGAAGATGGATGAGGCTAGGTTGCTCGGGAAAATTACTAAGTGTGAGACCAGTGAAACATATGTAAACATTTATAGGACTTGACTATGATCACACACAAACACTTAGTGACACAATGTAGACCATCCAGAAGGAATAAGACATATTTTTCTTGATACAACAACCTTCGTGACAAGAATGCATGAAGTGAGTGTGAAACATGTCTATGTGATAACAACCACTCATACACGCACAATTCCCTTGAAGCAAAGCAACATTCCCTTTGCATGACAAACAACAACCCCTATGCCCAAAGATGACACATGTTGCGTAAAGATGAGAACACATACAACTCTTAAGATCAAGGAGGGGAGCTTGAAATCATCATCTTACCAACATGTGACCAAGGATGATCAATCGCAGGATCAAAGGTAGGCTCCAAAATTTGCATGCAAGCCGAAATTTTGGAGGGTGTTGTAGCCACTACAACACAGCAACATGTCTCTCAGCATCTTGTAAGGTGTCACAGAGCCAAAGTGATCTCTTCCTGGAAGGAGGATCAAATGAAGGGGATTCCATGGGACCATCATCAATATTAGACTCAGGCCCAAGCATAGAAGGGCCTTTTGAAATATCCATGGCATCATACTTTTTCTCAACATTGGCAGGGAGAGGAGAGTCCCTTTCTTTCCCAAGGGCAGCATCTTCATTAATGTCACATCCCTCCTAAACTCTATAGTCCTTTGACTAGGAACATATATCCTATAAGATTTATAATTTTCAAAATAGCCAACAAATGTATCGTTCTTCCCGGAAGCTTCAATCTTGTTCCTCTTGTCCTTCAAGACATGAAAGTAGATGGGGAAGCCAAAAATCCTCAAATGTCTAACATTGGGCTTCACATCGGTGAAGACTCCTTTCGAAGTCCTGTCACCCAAGACTTGATGAGGAGTCTTGTTTTGAACATAGACCATAGTGTTAGCAACTTCACCCCATAAAAACTTTGCCAACCTTTGATCATACAACATAGCTCGAGCAACTTCCATGGTTGTCCTATTCTTTCTTTTAGTAATTCCATTTTTCTCGCGATTGTAAGGTACAATAGTCTCCTTCTTGATTCCAACTTTCTTGCAAAAATCAATGAACTCATTTGAAATGAATTCTCCTCCATTGTCAGACGTGAATACTTTTATTCGTTTTCCTAATTCTCTATCATTTCCTTTACGTCTTTGAACTTATCAAATGATTGATCCTTGTGCTTCCAGAATAATATCCATGTCTTGCGAGATAATTCATCCACAAATATTACGTAGTACAAGTAGCCACCAAGAGATGTCATCAGCATGGGTCAACACAAATCAGAATGAATGAGTTGTAGTATTCCACTTTTCTCCTACATGAAGGGAATGGTCCCTTTATCTTCTTTCCACTTGTACATCCTGAATAAACCCCGTCATGATTTTCTTGAACCTCGGGCATTCCAAAAACAATTATCCTCACCTTAACCAAGGCATCATAGTGAAGGTGACAAAATCTTCAGTGCCACAACTCACATTGATGGTTGTTATCATGGACCAATGCTCGTATCGGTCTTCCATTGACTTTATAAAGGCCTTCAATCCTTCATCCCAAAGTGAAGGCATCCCTCAAGCTAGATTCTATGGGCCAAGTGAAGACCTTCGCTTTTATGAAAGCAACTTCCATTCATTTGTCCTCCAAGGTAGATTTTGACATAAGGTTCTTTTTCAACCCCGACAAATATAGCACATCCTATAGATGTATGATTTCACCGTAATACAAATGAAATGAAATGGAACCAAACCCCTTCACAAGATAAGTAGAATTGTCCCCAAGAATGATCTTCAAATTTGTCTCCCTATCAACCGGGTTTGAGAGGGCTTGACAATAATCAGTGGTGTGTCTAGAATCTCCACTATCCACTAACCAGCGATCAAATGAATCCGAAGGAGAGGAACTAGAAAGATCATAAATAAGAAAATATTTAGATTGAGTAGCATTTTCATTATTTCTATACCTTGATTTCCTTGATCTCTTGGGAGGGTGAGCCTTCTTCACGATCAAAAGGAGCTTCTCTTCTTCTTCTATCATTAGACCTGAATTTATTGTAGCCACGATTATTGTTGTAGGACCTTGTACATTTCTCTTTTATGTACAGTCTTGGGCATAGTGACCATGCCTGTGGTAATTTTATCATTCAACTTGTGCCCTCTCCTTTCTAAATCTTCTTTTGGAGTATTGGGATTCTGGGGCAAGTTTTTTTTAATTAGATGGTCTTCCTCTTTTGTTCCTCTTCTTGTCTTTAGTAAAAAATGCAGTGGGTTCCCCTTCTTTGTGCTTTTGAATTCTCCCTCTAGATATCATCCCAATCTCTTCTTGATTGCACTTTCCAATGAGCTCATCAAATTAAGGAAACATATCATTATTTCTAATAGTTGTAATAACTGTCTCTAAAATTGGAGGAAGACCTCAAAGTGAAATTAAAACCAACTTTCTATTTGAAGTAACTTCTCCAGCAAACAACAATTGATCCTTCATTTGGGATATCCTTATCAAGTATGACTGCATAGTATCACCCTTGTTCATCTTGATGTCCTTGAGTTGATTCTTCGGGGATAGAATATGATTCAAGTTTTTGACTTCATACATCCCAACCTACTTATCATACTTTTCCTTAGACATCTTCAACATTGAAATATAAATAATCAAATGATCTCTGAATGAATCAATAATAATCTTCTTAGCTTTGATATCACCTTTCTTGTACTAAGATTTGATAGTATCATAAGCATTCTCTGAAGGCTTGGGTACCTTTCCTTCAACATATTCCAAGACGTCATTCTCATCAAAAGTCACATCCAACCTATTTCTCCAAACAACATAGTTAGATGAGTCATTCAGCTTCTCTTCAATCTTGAAGTATGGTAGACATCTTGACCAAGTCAGATAAGCTTCTACAAATCAGATTCCTTCAAAGGTGATTTCTCTTGTCTCCTTGGGCTTGTCTGCACCTCAACTCTGATACCAGGTTAATTTTCCAGTGCTTTATGCTAACACAATCACTTATTACAATTCTTATTCAATTAGAAATCAATTATCAAATCTGATTTCAATCTTCCAACAACAATAAGTTGTAGATAGAATAGTACACCAAATGCATAATAGAAGACAACCAAGAACAATATATACACACAATGATTGGTCAAAGACTAGGGGAAAACCCCACAAGGGGGAAAACGCTTTCTGTAAACACACCCCACCTTAACTTTAGTGAAAATCATTCACTTGCTAATCCAATCTCCCTTGTAAACAATTAAAAAGATGGGATAATAAAAATTTTATTTTTATTTTTGTCTTCAGAACTAGAGATAAGCATCACCATTGCTTTTGTCTCGTCAAGACAAGTCTGGTAATATAAAGCTTTACCTCAATCCTATATTTGGATCATAAGTTATGATCCTTTAAATTTTTGACATATCAGAAGGTCTCACATTGTCACCCCCGCCACATGGACCTACGTGGCCATGTTGCATAGCCAAACTCCTAGCGCCACATGGAAATTTGTTCATAGTTGTCAACCCATTCATGGGTTCAGGTTCCACAACCCCAGGCTATGCATCCTACAACCCCTCTTCACACTTCTGGGCAATACCCGCTTCACATCTCTCGAGAAATACCTGACTTCATTCCTCGGTGAAAACTCTCGACGCACACCCATAAGAAAAATCCCAACGCACACCCTGACAAAAACTAATGATGTTACCCTCGCGAAAATTCCTACCGTACACCCCGGTGACAAATCCCAGTGCACACCCCAACAACAACTCTTGGTGTGCTCCTAGTGAAAACTCCTAGTGATACCGAGTGAAACTTCCCTAGTCATCTCCCGACAGAAACTCCCGATGCGCACCCCAACAAAAACTCCCAGTGCGCCCCTGACGAAAAATCTTGGTCATACTCGGCCGAACTTCCCCAATCATGCATCGACTAAAAACCTCAGGACTATCTCAGTTGAAAAACTCAGTCGTTCCCCAATTGTAACTCCTAAGAATACCTCTATTGAAACCCATGATCATGCCATCGTTGTAACTCTCGAGACCACCTCGACTGGAACTCCTTTGGATTTCCAAGAACAAGGCCTTCCATGCTTGCTCATTCCTCCATCAACCTTATTGCAATAAAGTATAATCAATTGAACCAATCCATCGCTTCCACATCAAGGGTTTTGTCTAGCTATTCAAACAAGGTTTAATGGTATGAGGCTATAAGATTAAATCTTGTGCTCTGATTCACATCAACTCCACTCACAATAGCAACTTAGGCCATGAGCAATATGTTCATCCCTGAATCCAGTGGTTTTCATCAGGGATTTCTCCCTTTCTGCACTATGCACCATTCACAAGGGAGCCCTAGTATGGCCTGACTATGATGACTTTATAGACATCTGGAGTTGTGATAAAGTCTCACTACATCCAATATATTTTGCTAATGCACCCTTCAGTGCTATCCCTCCTAATCTTATAACAAGTTTCTTCTTTCTGGACCTATGGTGTATGTAATGGAGAACATTGGTCAGAGACTTAACCATACAAGCCAGTGAATTATCTATCCAGTCCCTCTAGGATCTGCACTTCCCAGTGATCTAGATTTAAACAACAATGCAACGAATTACAGAGATAACCATAAACACAGATATGCAATGGAAATAATACTTCATTTCATTAATGTAAAATACTGAGATATGCTTACAAATAGAAAATGGAAATAAATAGCTAGGGTGATGGTAGCTTATCTCTGAGAAGAGATGTGGTGGCTACATGCCTCTGAACTGTGTTACAATGAGGCTCAAAGGCCTATTTATAGTTGAGAAACAATGGAAAACCCTTCATATCCCCCTAACCCTAGAAGATGAAACGCAAAATTGTGGGCCCCGTCTGGGTAAATTGGTACATCAATTTCCCGGGGTCGTAACTTTGGCATACGATCTTCGTTTGACGCGTACAATAGCTCGTTAGAAAGATCTATCTGAGCACTACCACTTTGGGAAGGAAAACATTGGTCCATGGTCCCATGTTGCCCCCATATTTCCCAAAAAACGTCGTTTAGTTCCTCAAAATGGCTTCGGAAGTTTAGGACCCAAAAAAACTGCTAAAAATAGTAAACTGTGCTACAATTAAGGAAGCTGAAAAAACTGAAAGAGACAGTTGTGGGGGTCCAAATGGGATAGGTGGGTGGCCACCAACATCCACCTAGATCATTCCTCCCCCCTTAAGAAGTAATGGTCCCCATTGCGTTGAGTCCCTCCTTAAGATGAGGAAGCTTCTGCTGAGCTGGGCCTCTGGTGAGTTGTTTTGCAATCTCTGATGTGTCCAGAAATGGTGGGAAGCATGGTCGACGATGGTCCACATTGAACACTCGGTGCAAGCCAAGGAATCGAGGAATGTTGTGCTTCAAGGCATTGTTGCCCATAGCCTTGGTACTGGTGTAAGGACCATGTTGGAGTGGTCTGAGTTTCTGATGGGTTCTGGTAAGGCATTCTCTCTGCAGATGTAACTAAAATTTGTTGCCCACCTGAAACTTGTGTGGTACCCCTGTGGGTGAGGAGAAGTTGTTCCTGTGTTCTATCATGACCGTATCCCTTTGCTACTACTGCTACATGGAGGAACCCTTTGCGGGGTTCATGGATGTAGCAACGATCTTCCCCTTACTTTGGGAGCGAACCAGACAAAAAATGAATTTCCTAGTCTGGGAGATGAGCTTGCTGCCTTCTTGCATATCAAAGGTGGCGGAAGTAGGGCTACCTCGGGTATCCTGTATAATGATGATCCAAAAAATAATACAGCGCGAGGCCTTGAATCATACACAACATCGAGGCCTTATCTCAACATCGCCTCCACAAGTATGGCTAGCCTAATAGTACATCACAAACATCCAGAGGTGTAACATCACACAATACCTCGTCTATGAAGGGCTTGATGCTATAAGGAAGGTGGCACTGTTGTTGAACTTTGAGATCTCGTCCTTCGTGAAGCCACCCGATACTGTACAGCTGTGGGTATGGTGTAGTCGGTAGGCCCAACTGCTTCACGACCTTTGCTGAAACGAGGTTCTTTTGGTTGCCACTGTCGACAATGAATTGTAGTGGTGAACCCTTCACCCACATCTGTGAGTGGAAAAGGCGTTCCCCCTCCTCTGGATCTTTGGGCTCATTTTTCTGGATCTTGGCGGTGGCAACAGTGGCGCTGGGATCCGCATCAATGATCTGCTTCCCTTTGCCATTCCCCTTGTCGGGTTCTGGCTCAGGGGTGGAATATGCATCTGATTCGGAGGCCTTCAACTCGGCCACCAGCGACTGCTTGGTCCGACACTCACTTGTGTTATGAGTGGGACTCTTGTGGAACGCACACCACTTTCTTGTGTCCTTTGGCTTCGTGGTGTTGTTATTTTCTTGCGGCTTCGACGGGTTGTCTTGGGTCACCTCGCCTTGGCTTTGTCCTTTGGGCTTTAGATTTGCATATCCAAAGTCTCACTTCTTCTGTTTGAACTTTTGCTCGATTTTGACAGTGTATCGGTATGTTGTGCCGAGTGAGGAGATGTTCAAGAACTCCATCTCTTCCTGGATGTATCTGTGTAGGAAGTCACGGTATTTGAGTACCAGATGTAGCTCAGAATCTTTGATACCCAACTTTGTGCGAAGGGTATGAAAAAAGTTTGTGAACTCCGACACATCTCGGCCCCGTCCCTGCCACAGCATGGTCCACTTGATGTATTTGTCCTCATAGCTTTTGACAAGGTATTACTGCTCCTTGATGGTATCCCAGAATGAATCCCAAGTGGGTGCAGCTGAAAATAGTGAGAAAGTACTTTCATCCTTCTGCTCGCGGTAGGTTTCCCACCAGTCCTTGACGTGGGAGGTTGCTTTGAGAAGAGCGAAAACAATATTTTCCTGACTCGAAAAGTCATGAACAGAAAAATAACGCTCTAGCAGATTTAACCATTTATCTACGGCATTTGTGTCTATCTGACCCTCGAATATGGGGATTTCAAAATTAACTTGTACCTTAAAGGGCGTGGTCCAGAGTAGCTATTGGAAGTCGATGCATCGCTTCTGAGTAGCCGTTGAAGGAATTGGGCAAAGCTATCCATCATCGTGTTCCTTTGTTGCTTGAGGGCTTCTTCGAGCAAGATTTTGATATTATCTCCTACCCCCTCATCTTTCTTTTCATCTGCCATGGGAGGTCGTCGAGATTTGTGACGCTGGTCTTGCAAAGGTTCAACCAGTTCAAGCCCTAACTCCTTATATCCCAACCTCGTTGAGGACATGCAAAGAAAAACAGAGAAAAAGAAGACCGCTCTGATACCACTTATCCAGACTTAAATAGGAACGCAACAAATTACAGAGATAACCATAAACACAGATATGCAGCGGAAATAATACTTCATTTCATTAATGTAAAATACTGAGATATGCTTACAAATAGAAAATGGAAATAAACAGTTAGGGCGATGGTAGCTTATCTCTGAGAAGAGATGTGGTGGCTACATGCCTCTAAACTGTGTTACAACGAGGCTCGAAGGCCTATTTATTGTTGAGAAATAATGGAAAACCCTTCACATCCCAAAACCTAACCGTAGAAGATGAAACACCAAATTGTGGGCCCCATTTGGGTAAATTGGTACATCAATTTCCCGGGGTCGTAACTTTGGCATACGATCTTCGTTTGACGCGTACAATAGCTCGTTAGAAAGATCTATCCGAGAACTACCACTTTGAGAAGGGAAACATCAATCCATGGACCCATGTTTCCCCCATATTTCCCAAAAAAAACATCGTTTAGGGCCTCAAAATGGCTCCGGAAGTTCAGGACCCGAAAAAACTGCTAAAAATAGTAAATTGTGCTACAAGCTAGGAAGCTGAAAAAACTGAAAGAGACAGTTGTGGGGGTCCAAATGGGATAAGTGGGTGGCCACCAACATCCACCTGGATCACCTAGGATCTCCATTATTTCTCCTGAATCTGACAAATCTAGGCGTAGATATCTATAGGTCTCATTCAAGGACCAAATAAGTGTTACAAGCATACAATAGCCACCATGAATCACATGGGGCTCAAAAGGCCACAAGTAGATAATTACTCCTTATAGGAACAAGGAATCTCTCTTTTAGGTCCAACTACAAACAAGAGCCTTGTGGATAAGCACATAATAGTTAATGTCATAGACCTACCAATATTCCCTTGTTAGGGATAAGGAATTCTAGGCATAACTGCACCGATGGTTTTCAACTAATCTCTATTACATTTTGGGTGACTCCTAAAGGCCTCCACTACCTGCATTTCACAACACAGTGCTAACTCAATGCATGTTACGGCCACATAGTGACCCTATGCACGCATATGCCTCCCACATAACAAGAAAGAACACAACAACTTATGGAATGGTTCTAGGCAACTCACTAATAGGGTTGACCAATATATAGATAATCATCAGTAATGTTTTTGAGTTTGGTAGCTTGGGAAGTACTCCAAGCCCTAGGGTTCATGCTTTGGAGGAAGGAGCACCACAAATGTGCTTTTCACACAAGATTGGGGTTTTTTACCCAAAGGTATGGGTCCAAAACCAAGAGGGTTTGAGTGATTTGATACATGGAGATGATAGAGGACCCTAAAATGAACTAGGGGGCGTGAAAATCGTCAAGATAGGAGGTCTATAAAGAGAGTTATAAATGTTTATATGCTTAGGTGGGTTGGTTTTTCAATGAGTTCAAGTCGTCTTGGAGTTAGAGATGCCCTTTAGAGGGTTGTTTGATCCCCACAAGAAGCAGATAAATATAAGGTGTGTGATACCTCAAAGAAGTAGATCGAAGCAACAAACACAAGACAAATACATCTATTTTTTGGGTCGCGGATCTGAGCATACTTCAATGAAGAAAGGAGTCGTTTGGTTATTTCCTAAGACTATTTGGAGGCCAAGATAGATTTGAGTGCAAGACAAGTTGTTTGGGAAATGTTGTAGGTTGTTTTGGGCACATTTGGAGTGGTTTTCTTCTAGTTGCAATCCCTGTATTGATTGAAGACCTAGGTCGAGGCTTATAACACCTTGTGGAGAGGGTTGAAAGGCCTAGAAACAAATGAACAAAACTTTTTTTTTAAGTTGCAATCCTTTTTGAGCTAGATAGTTGAGGTTGTGAGGTTTGAAAGGCCTAACATTGGGATATTATTAGCCCTAGTAGCCAGCGAAGGGAGGAAGGAGGTCACAACTATGGAGGGGTTTTTCGAAGTAGAGATAAGGAGTTGAAGTTGACTGACATTAGCCCTAACCAGGACCAAAACCTACAGTAGAAGGACAAACCTAGAACAAGGCATGTTGTTGATGTATTTGAGGTTGTTTGATTGCTAGACGATAGGTCCAGATTGGGCGAATTTGTGAAGGACACTTGTGGGCTATTAGACAGAAAAAAGAAAGTGATCCTTGTGAGCTCTAAGTGTAGAACTAGGAAGGACTCTAGGTCTGCTAGGGGTGGAAAAATTGATGAGCTCATTAACTGATCTTTGAAGGACTAAAGAAGGAGGTTATACAGGATTAGTTTGTAGCCTAAGTTCATTGTTTGAGAATGGCTTCTAGCAGTGGTAGGTGGCAGCCCTCTTGCCCTACGTTTGTCTTCAATGGAGCAATGCAAGAAGGAAATAGTGGGAAGAAGTCTCTAAGTAGTTAAGGAGAAGCAATGGGTAAGAACTCTCAAAGGGTTGTGTCCTTGAAGGACTAAGGAGCATCTAATGAGCGTGAATGCCCTATGTGTTGGTTGTAGATGGATTTATGATCAGATAGAGTGTAGATTAGAAAGTCGAGTTTCGTTACCTAAAGGACTAGGACCATTGATAGAGGTAATGTTGCAGAACATAAGCGAAGGACCCACAGTTGTGTTCAAGGTACGACTGAGGGGAGCTGAGAGAGTGCACTACATCAGCTAGATGGTCAGTGTATCTTGTTCGGGTAGTTTGGTTGCCATTTTTGTTAACACCAAGTCCCAATTATAGTCTTGTATCAGTGGATGTATAAGGGCCAATTATCCCTAGTACAGGAGCCCTAGACAGTTGTATTATCAATTTGTTAATATAACAACATGAGCAGTTAAAGTTTGCAAAAATTTGTCTATATTTGTGCACATTTTGATTTACTTCTATTTATTATTTCATTGCACAAATTATTTTGTTGTGATATTTGGATAGGTAGCGTCATTGATTGTAAGATTGTAACCTAGACTCCAATATCATGGAAAAACAACATGGTTTCAGCTACTTTGAAAGGCCAGTGAATTAGAGTGTGCACAAAGAAGTACAACTAAAGAGAGAGTTGGTCACATTGTTGTTGAAGGGTTCGCAACAATGTTGAAGTTGCAGGTTGGTCTCCAGTATGAGGACAGGATGGAAGGATTGTCCAACTATAGTCCATGGACAAAACATATCAAGTTGGATCTTATGGTGAATAAGATCGTAGACTTTGTTGAGAAAGAAATCAAGAAGTCGACTGACCCGAGGGAGTTGGAAGTGTATGAAGAGTTGGATACGAAGGAGAAGTTGATCATCTTAGACAGTGTCAAGGATTCCTTAATACCTCATTTGTCTCAGAAGAACAACGCCCATGTGATGTGGGAGGCCCTTCAGAGTTTTCTCCAGAATAAGAATGAGAACCGAATATTAGTGTTACAGGATAAGTTGAAGGCCACCAAGATGATATAGGGTGAAGGGGTGACTTCATATATAACGAGGTTGTCTCAAGTTCGAGATGAGCTTCCTGCCATTGATGAGATTGTTTCATATTCTGAGATGGTAAGGACTGCCTTGAAGTGGTTTAATCTAGAGCGTAAGTCGTCCATCAAGGTGATTGTTTCGAGGGACAAGTTTCCATAATCGAACAATTTGTGGGATGACATCATTCAGAAAGAGTTGCGAGATGAGGATCTTCATCTGAACAAGAAGGCTTCAGATGATGATGTGGCACTTGAAGTAAGAATGAAGGGCAAGTGAAATAAGGACTTGAGCCAAATCAAATGTTTCAACTGTGGTGAGATGGGTCATTTTTCGACGAAGTGTCCAGTGAAGAAGAAAGGAGGTGATTAGAAGAAGGGGAAGCAGGTTGTAGGTGTCACCTTTTCTACCGAGATTGATGACCTCTCTAAGATATTGGAGAGTGAGGACTTTTCATTAATCTCTCATTTCTCACGGGGTACCATCAACGAGGTTGTGTGGTACATGGACTGTAATATTCCTAGTGGACAATTAGTAGTGATAAATAAGCATATGCAACACATTCAATTCGATAAATTTCACACAAAATCAGATAATGCCAAAATGGGCCAATTTTATTATATAATTAAGGGAGTACAATATGAATTGGAAGGACTTTACCTGGACTTGCTTAAAACAAGCTATAATCCCTGGGTGAATGAATATCAGCTGCACAAATGATGTAGAATGTCTCCCCACCAAAAGTTTGTGCTGGCCCTTAAAGAAGTGCACTACTAGCTGAAATGAACCTCTGTTTGAGCCCTTAAATCTACCTAGAAAATTATGCCAAATTATTTATGAACTCCTTGCCAAAAACCCAACAAAAACCAGAATGGGTTTGCCCTAGTTTTGACGCTCCAAAATGACCCCTATTTTCCTCCCCACTTCTCCATTGCCATTATTGATAAACTTTGAGGAAATTAAATGTGCACAACTCACCCAAATGTTAGAAAATATCCTTAAATTCCATCTAATCATACCCCAATCAACCCCACCTCTTCAACCATTCTCTCAAGTCTCTCCACAATCAGCTCCATAAATGATTGCGCAGTCCTAGGATAAGACCATGTAGGCCCAACCAAAGAAATTCATCATGCTAAGAAAAGAACCCTCTACTTCTCTAAATTCTCTTCCTTCACCTCCAATTTGGACAAGGAATTTCCCAAAAATGGTATAACTTCTAATTTTGGCACCACACTTTACCAAAGAACTGCGTAGATCCTTTCCTACATCTCAGTTGAGCAAGCAACTTGTGGTATCTGTGTGATGTCTCTCCCAGCCTCCAACGATGGATGAAATTGTCTTCCTAGGGTGGCAGTCGAAGTCCACCCAGGAAAGGATGAGATTCCTCCTTGTGAAACTCTTGTGCTCAATAGCACTTTGTAACTCTGTTAAACAACTAGAGCAACAGTGAGAATGTCAAATGATCAAAAGCCCCAAATGATGTTGCCTTTCTCTTATTTATAATTGTTGCTTTCTCACTTTATGTGCATCCCTCCACCAGTAAAATTGATCTCCCTCCTAGGCTAATCTAACTTCTCCATCAAGGGTTGTGTATTTTATGAGGGAGTTGCCCCCACATTCCACTAAGGAAATAATTTCGACCCCCTTGTCCCAAGTATTTTCCCCAAAATTGCCTTAGGCCCCAAAAATTGACAAAAATGGAAAAATTGTAATTCTCCTTGGAAAAATATTTTAAGAAGGGATATTATAGTCCTCCCCTCCCAAATGTTACGTGTCCCCAAGCAACGACAAGGTTGGATGCTGTAAAATATGTTTACTCTCCCAAGTGGCATCCTCCTCTTGCAAATCCCTCCACTTGACTAAGTGCTCCTGGATGACCCGGTTCTTCAACCTCCTCTCCCGTGTCTCCAATATGGTCTCTGGTGTCAATACTAAGTGCCCCTCATCATCCAATGGAGGCATTTTAGTAGTTATTATAACCTATTGTCCTAATGCCTTTTTCAAGCAAGAGACATGAAATACATTGTGAATTCAACTCTATGAGGGTAGCTTAATCTCATACGCTACCTCCCCAACTCTCCTGGTCACCTTGTAAAGTCCATAAGAGTGTGGCCTGAGTTTTTCTGCCTCCTTAACTAAGGTAAAACAAAACTAGGACTAGTTTTGTTTTACCTCAGATAAGGGGAACCTAACCATATAGCCAAAGGGTATTTGGCTAATGGGTGACTAGATCCTTTGTATGAAGTTGATGCAGGATGCTTTCCACATGGTTCAAGTGGGTGGATATATTAACGTTGGAAGTAATTATCAGTTGCAAAAAATTGTATTTGTTTAATTAGCACTAGAAAATCAACATCTCCAACCACCAAGATTTCAAGATTGGCACTTGGATTTTCTTTCTTAAGTAGAAGTGCCCCTATCAATATGCCCAATTTAGAATAAGGAGGAATGTTTAACAATTTGAGAATTCTTAGTGATTTTCATCCTCAATAAAAATAGATTGATTCTACCTGTTCTTCATGGAATATTGAAGAGGAGAGAAAAGAATGTAATGTCATGCAATTTGAAGTGTTATTGCCTTGATATATTAAATTTGACACCCATGGAATCCACTTATTAAGACTCAAAATGGATTGACCGTTGTACCTTAAAGGGAAAAGGTACAAGTTAATTTGTTAAAACAAGTCTTGAATACTCTATGCATGAGTGCTTAATTGGGCCTACTCTATGGATTTTAATCATTTCACCCCTTAAATATCAAGAAGAAGAATGGTGAATCGCCTCCTTTAAACCTTTAAACATTAAATTTAAAATTCTTTTACTTAGATTTGAATTGTAGAAATATTGGGATTTAGAAAAATTGTAAAGGGCTTTACTTGATTGGCTTTATGTGAATCCACTTGATAAGGCTCGCCCATGTTCTATATATTGGAAATTTTGGAAATCCTATGAACATTCCTCTTAATGAAAAATCCTTCAATGGTCATCTTAGAGGACAAGTATTTGGTTAAGGAGAAGAAATACCTTAGAGATGGTAAGATCTAAAAGGCTATTGGAGGTTGGACTAGTGAATCATGTGATGAGATAATGATTTTGTGGGAACTAGATGAATGAAGTGGCAAAAAATTAATGACTAGACTTATTGTGTGGCATGTAGAGATTTACAAGCATTGGGCCTTAGAGTATTTTAATGAGTTTATGAGAAGGATCACAAATACCCCCAAGGCCTTGATGCTTCAATAAGGAATATTGGAGCAATGGAAAAGACATAAAACCAATTCCCTTGGTGCATGGGGTTATTGTTGGCATTATGATCACAGGTTTGGCACTATGGCACAGGTGTTGTCCTTGATGGCAATGCACTCAGATGGAAAATCACAGTTCAAGCACTCGGAATGGAAGAAAAATATATATACGCAGGTTCCTCTTAACCAAGTCTCGTGTACACGCTGGTTAGACGATCAAAAGGCTCGTATACGTATGCACGCACTTTCATGCAAGGAAAAGCGCGTACATGTGGGAAAACTTATTTTTGGTCCATGGTATTTAGTCTGTTATAGTTGGACCTATGGTTTTGGACCTTAGTATTGCGTCCAAAATATTGAACCCAGGTATTGGGTCCCTAGTATTGGTTCTCAATGGTTTTGGACCATGGTTTGAGTAAGGCCTGAGACTATAAAAAGGGAAGGAGATCATTTGGCAAGGGTATTGACTCAAGCATTGAATATCTTAAGAGGAGAAAGATCTGGAATACTGGTGATTGGTTTGTGGTGTATAGTTGGATCTGAATCAAGGAGGAACTTGAGCATTACAAGATGGATAAGTCCTATTGATGGGTTGAGATCTTAAGGCTTGAATAGTAGTATCATTGTGTGATTTTGATCTGTTATAATTGGCGCATGATTAGATCTATAAATCTGATAATCTAGGTATAACTGATGTCTATTAAGTAAAAGGATAAATTATCTTTTATAGATCTGTACGCAGGTTCAGCACAGCAGAGGCGCGTATACACGCAGGTTTAGCAAGTTAAGACAGTGTATACGCTGGTTGGGCTTAATACAGCTGCGTATGTACGCAGGTTTATGCATATTGAAGTAGCGTACATCTCATGAAATATTTTTTAGCAACTTCTGTATTCTGGGTTCAAGATTGGTGTCTGGTTATAGTTATTGTCTTTTGGGTATAGCATACAGAGAAGTGATTGTTTGATTCAGTATTGGTTTGTACAAGGAGATTGGTTGATGCAGATATACTTGATGTTTGATTGATGTTATTCATGGATCCAGACTGAAAATTGATGAAACGTGGTCCCTAAAAGAAAGAGAAGGTTGCAGCCTTCTGTAGGTCAGCACCTACGTACTAGTACATCAGCTAGTACAAGAGCTAAGGGGGTTGTATATCCCTTCCAGGAGAAGCTGGAGAACGAGAGAAGGTAGTATCCTTCTGCAGGTAGTAGCCTGCGTACTAGTATAAGACTGCACCAGTATAGAAACATTGTAAAAAGAAGTTTATAATTTAAAGAAGATAGAGACGAATTGCAGCAGGTGGTTTTCACCCACATTGGGTTTCCACCTTATATCTTGTGTTCTTGTGAGTTACTATCTGCTCTATTTTTCTGTTCCTGGTTACTGTTTATATGGTTCTGACACACAGATTAATGATCAACATCAGAAGAATAAATTAAATTTTAAGTTTGGAAATTATACGCGAGTTTCATTAACCGGAGTTGTGTATACACGCTGTTTTCACTAACTGAAGTAGCGTATACAAATCTCTGTATGAATTGAAAAATAATTTGACTTGATAATACTGATTCACCTCCCCCCCCCCCCC
>APFE030007031.1:29925-75519 GCA_000404065.3 Pinus taeda | reverse complement strand
GTATGAATTGAAAAATAGTTTGACTTGATAATACTGATTCACCCCCCCTCCTCTTAGTTTTATTTCCAACAGCATGGGGTTTACATGTGGAATTCGTAATCTCAATTATAATAGATGTAATTCACAATGAGAATGTGAGTATTTAATCTATATATGACAACCTTATGTGTAATGGTATACCTCATTTACCATTGTTTTATTAGATGTGTCACAAGCATGGAAGTTGGACTTCAAAGAATTAGAGGCTTATTGGAGGTTCCATTAAGGTGTTGAGACGAAGAAGTAATGTAAATCATTCAAAGATTTAATAGGTATTTCAAAACATCAAAGGAGAATAAGAACACCATTAGGGAAGGAAGAAGCATGACCAAAGACTAAGGACCAAGGAGGATATTTGTCATGATGATTCTAGGTTGTATGGAATATGGTCTCCCTATTTCAAGTATGCAAGTAATAATTATGGAGTTATGTGTAATGCACTTATGATGTAACCATAAGTATAGGCATGCAAAAGAAGGCTACATGCACTAATAAAAATTGGGTCAATTTTCAATGGCCTTTTGTTGTTCTTGCAATGACATTTCGTTGCTATAATGACAAAAGAAGGTTTCACTAAAAGAAAATTTTGGTATATTTGCACTATCGATGTTTTTTGCAATCATTGGAATTTTGATGCTTGTTATTCATCAGTGGACCAATGGAATGATAGTTTTCTGGTCTCTCATTATCGATGATAATGGTCGTCATTCTATTGATGAAAGGGGACATACTTAAATGAAATCAATTTCCATAAGACTAGTAGGAGTGGGAGTTGATCTACCGACAACGTTGAACATAAGCATCAGAAGACCGACAAACTAGGGGTGTTAATCTACCAAAAAAAACTAACATCCTTCGATGAACTTGCAATATCAGTGACCATTTTCCTAAAACAATCATACATTACCTCTCATCGTATGACCAATGAGAGTTCAAGTTGTTCTTCAGACAACGTATGTCTCCTTTGTCGAAAGACTACTAAGTTGAAGTGTGTGTATATATATATATATATATATATATATATACATATACAACCTGCTTACTCCTTAAATAAGTAATGTTAACCCCATAAACTCTTATAGTTTTAAACCCATAAACTCACATTGTTCACACATTCATTTTCCAAAATTTGTTTCAAAACTATGAACCAGCTAGGAATATCACCTAGTGATTTACTCTAATATTAAAAAGCATAATTCAACTTCAGAAATGCACACACTTTTGATGCTCTTACCTTATCTTCAACCAATAAGAGTAACATCTTATCTTCAATCCATAAGATTATAAAACCTACCAAACCACATTCATGCCTTTATCCCTTTTTAATATGACAACAATTATATTACACATATTTCTTACTATTGCTAAGGAATTCTTTTGTTTTGAACAAATGAGTGAAAGGCACCTTAAAGTCCATATCATTCTCATGTCCATCTCCTATTTACGAATGTCTAAAAACCCTACCATTCAAAATTACTTCTATAAGTTGTACTTCCACTTTCATTAGAAGGATGTTTAAATGACCTTAGAGGTTTCCTTCTTGCTACTTTAAAAATGTATAACAACCATATGATCCACAAATACTTCTAGAATTTTTACTTCCATTGGCATTAGAAGGATGTTTACATGACCTTGGAGGTTTCCTTCATTCTACTTTATTTTTCAAGTATATAAAACACATTGCTTGAGAAAATTGGCTCACTCTAACAACACCCTATAAATGTTGAAGAACATGACAGCAAAATTAAGTGACTTATAAGAGATGGGATTTCCACTAAAAAATAAGGGGCTAGTTATTTTCTAAATGTTATGTTTTATAGATTATGTAGTTAATCACTACAATATTTTCTATACAACACTCATGCATCTAGTTCCTTATTAGAAATACATTACTCGTGCATTTAAATCTTGATTAGAACCATACATTAAGAAATAAAATTGTTAGTGTCATATGTCCAAGCACAAGAAAACCCTAAAAACACAAACAAATTCTTGGGAGCCACAAGATATTATCCAAATAAATGTGGTCTTGAATCACCCAAAAATAACCATTAAAAATTCCAAACAATTATTAAATATTTTAAACATGAGAAAAAAGGCTTAACATTAGCAAAAGAATTTAGAGCCAGATTTTATACGAGAAGCAATATAAGAAATATAAACATAACTATAAAGTGTTAATATAAACATTGCAACAAAAAAAGTTATCAACTCGCCTGTGGATTCTGAAGAGGAGATAGATGTATATTTGTTGGGAAATAATTGAAATTCCCTTTGATTTCATGCACTTACATCATTTGATGATGCATTCAATTTCTCATGACCATTTTTTCCATACAAAGCCTCTCTTCCTTTTGACCATGTATTCTGTAATTTTTCATTAGATTTCAAGGAGCTAGTGAAATTACTCGATTTGTTTTTTCATTCAGCTTCCCTTGAAAATGAAAACATGAACTGCCCACTATTATGGAATTTCTATGAACTCTCTGTGTCTTTTGGAAAACCAGGCTTCACATCTTTCTCACCAAGCATCACTTTGGCTAGGTTGTGTGGGCTAGCTATTGAATTGTATTCCCAACTGTCAAATTTGTTGGACATAATATTTTAAATAATAATTCTCTCCCATCATCTATATTCATATTATCCTAGTGTTATGTTAACGGTGTTGGACCCGCCAACATTCATGGGATATCCCCGATATGAAGTCCCAACTAGACCTCACACTATTTAGAGTAGGAGTCTCAACAGTGGGTGGTAGTGTAATGCCTTGACTGCGGTAGCATACAAAGGTAAGTATGATAACTTTGGGAAAGAGCAAGTGTGTGACCCTACGGAGAGTCAAGTGCGATGCATGAAGGCTCTAACACACTGAGGGTAAAAGGAAGTGCGCCCCTTAGAAGCCTGCAATAGTACGGAGCTTGTAAGGAACACACGAGAAAAATGACATCACAAACTAGAATGCAGAATAGTCCACAAGTTAAAGTGATGAGTTAATCCAACAACACGCATTCAACAAGATTTGTACAAATGCATACAAAGTAGTTCATAAGAAAATGTGTTAGTTAAACAACATACATTGTCAATACAACAAGAGTAGTCCTACTATATTAAAAACATATGCATGAAAGCTTGTTGGCTCTGATTTATTATTATAAGTGAAATTTCCATCCATACAAACACCATTGACGACCACTAGCCGCAATAGTGGAACATTATAGTCAATAACACCTTCTCCTCCAAAGAAGTATACTCACTCTACACTGTGGAGAATCCAATTCTCTTCACAATACTCCTAAACCTTTTTTAAGCCTAATCCTAGCCAAATGCTTGGCTCCCAAAAGCTTGTTCTATGAGTTATGAGGTTCTATTTATAAAAAATGTTGGGGTGACCCTTGACATTCCTCTTTGTGACTCTTTAATTTCCCTCTTGACTCTTTAACTTCTGCACTAAATGACACGTTACATTACATAATAACTTTTCATATTCCAATATTGATACTTGGAATTTCACTTACAACATATTTACAGTAATATTACATATTCCACATGTACCCACATAATACAAAATAGGCTAGAGATAGCCTAACAAGACACAACACTATGATTCTAAAGTTTGGGGGAAGTCCAACTTGGCAACCTCCACTTGGTGATTCTCGGTCACATATCGGTGCTAAGCTTGGTACAGTGTGATGGTGTCCCCAAATTGTTTGATGGTTTCTTTCTAGAAGCAAACTCTTGCCTCCATGGAATCCGAGTATATGGTCTTAGAACCTATATCCAACTCATTTTGAAGCATGAGCAGCATGGTCTTGACCATGACAAGGCCAACGATGTATTTCTGCATGTTGTGTGTGTTCAGCTCAAAGTCTTCTCTGGTGGCCTCTCGTCTTATCTGCTCCAGGTACTCATTGACCTCTGGTAGGAATTGGTTCTTGGGTTTAGCATTGATGAGGGAACTGATTGATGGGATCCTGTGATTTCTCACCATGACATCCAAACTAGTGTACAACCGCACATATGAGGTTTGCATTTGTTCACCCTCTTCCTCAGTTGTTAGCTCTTCCGACTCATCAACCTGTATGGCAATTGTTTCGTTTGCCATCACACCTTGTCTTTGTTCTTCTTCCTGCTTCTACTTCTCTTCTCGTTCTCTCCTCCTAAACTATTATTCTTCCTTCAGCTTCTTCTTTGTCTCCTGCAGCTTCGTTCTTCTTCCTTCAGCTTCTTCTCTGTCTCCTGCAGCTTCGTTCTTCTTCCTACAGCCTCTACATTACTATCTTGATCTACTTCTCCCTCTTTGCTTCCACTACCAAACTTGCCTTTTTGAGGATAGGATATGCCTTCATCTGCAACTTTGTTCTCCCTCTATTTTTCCAACAAATTCCTCTTTCCCTAATCTTGCACTCGATTGATTCC
The DNA here is from genome assembly GCA_000404065.3 of Pinus taeda. Taxonomy (NCBI): domain Eukaryota; kingdom Viridiplantae; phylum Streptophyta; class Pinopsida; order Pinales; family Pinaceae; genus Pinus; species Pinus taeda. The sequence goes on along the minus strand of APFE030007031.1, from coordinate 71,064 downwards.
TTCTGCTACTGCTACTCGACTAGATTCCATGTTAGTGTTGACTCCTTTTCTATGAACAATTGAGTGTCTATATATATTGGCAAGTTAACTAGTGCTTGCTCAACTTCTTCCCTAGTACTATTTTCAGTGGTCTCTCTTGAAGCAACTCTCTTTGGTGCCATGGTAACAATGATTGTTGAAGAGAAGTTCTTCACGAGTGTGGTACTTGTGGGACAGAAAGGACACTCACGGCAAGCAAACATTAGCTCTTTCAAATCTAACTTCACAGCATGATAAAGGAGCGATCATGGCATCTAATGAGAGGGATTGCACAATTTTCATTACAATGAGGGAGTGACTGACTGTGGGAACTGCGCACTGTGTCGTCCCAACAGTTGGTGTGGAAGCTTGATGACTAGAACTGCACAATGCATAGTTGAGACTGGGCCAAGGCTGGGGAGAGACTGCACATTGCACAGTCTGAGTGGCCAAGCTGGGAGATTGGCTCCTAGAACTATGCAGTGCACAGTTGGATCCAACCTAGACCATGCTTTGTGCAATTTCAGAGACCAAGACAGAGGCTTGAGTCTCCAAATTGTGCAGTGCAAGTTGTGCATAGTGAGATATGGGCAAGGGGAAGCCAAATCTTCCCAAGGGAGTGTGAAAAACAAGCAGATCTGAAAGATGGTGTGAAGTTGAGTGCAGATCTAACTAAGTGTAGATGCATGCATGTGAATCAAGTGCATCAATTGATTAAACTGAAGGAAAACAAAGCATGTGAGGAGAGTCGTTGCAACAACGACCATTGGTGCAAAAATAGGAAAACTCATGCGAAACTTGGGAAAGAAAATATATAACTTGAAACAACACTTCTACAAGTTAAAATGTCATCAACCATGTAGAGAAACAAGTGAAACAACAGTCACACAATCCAAACCACAAAAAGTGACAGAAAAGTGGCAAAAAGTGATAAAAGCAAAACTCACTTGGAAAAGCAACGACAATGCTTTGAAGTTTCCTTGATCTCCTTGGGAATTCTAGAGCTTGATGATCAAATATACAAATGAGCTCTATAGGTTCCCATTACATAGAATTGGTCCAGTTAGGGTTTATGGCGCTCATGCCTAAAATCAAGGAAAAACTAAAACTTGGCGGTAGTTTCTAAAAATAACGCAAGTGCCTCCTTAGGGTTAGTAAAAATAGATCCCTATTTTTTAGGGATGTTTTTTTTTTTCTTTTCCGGGAAAACTACCATGCATTTCCCAAAAAGATTATGCAGTTTTGGGAATGAATGGGTAGCTCTTTGTCTCATGCACTGCATGCTTTCTAAGCACAGTGGGATCTACTTAATTTCTGGGCTCAGTGCCTCTAGGATGCCTCTCCTGTCTACGCAATTTTTGAGCTCAAGGTTGGTTTCCATTTAGTATTGCGCATTTTCTGAGCTCAAGGCTCACTAGCAGTTAGGACTGCACAATTCCCAAGAGGAAGGCCAATTTCCCTCAAGAATTGCGCAGTTCTCTAAGGCAATCATGGAACTGTCAAGGGACCAAGTCATGAGATCGACCTTTTGGTTAGGAAACTAACTAAGTGAGCAAACACAATCCAAGATGAAAACAATAAGGCTCATTGTAAGCACAAATACTTAGATTAGTGCAAGATGAGTTGTTGTGGTTTAGAATAAAGGCTCCAAAATCAAAGCATAGGCAAAATTCTGGAGGGTAGTTGTAGACGCTACAACATTGGCAACACACTGGTAGAACTCCAGCTCTCTGTATGGACCTTGTCTCATGCAAAGTGAGTCTGAATCTTCTGGAAGTATTGTTCAATCCTTCAATAATCATAGCTTCTTCACTTAACTTGAGTTAAAGATGTAGCCCCTACCATTCTCTTTACCAGAAGCACACATACCAAGCCAAGTCAAACTGAGTTGTTTCGATTGGGGATGAGGGGTATATAGATGCATAAGTAAAATAGAATGTCAAAGTTTTAGTTTCATATTTGGTGTTGCTCTGCTGCTAGAAGGTCTGGAAAGTACCCCGGTGGAGTCACTTTAGGAACACAAGCATTGCTCTGCTACCAACGAGCTTGGCCAGTACCCCAACGGAGTTACTTGCTTCACCTCTCAATGCAGGAAGCCTTTCTCTTCTTTCGCCCTCTATTTTATAATTTTCATTTTTCAAAGAACTGTGCATAGGCACTTATTTATTTCATGAGGAAGAAGAGGGATCCTAACTTATTGAGAGCAAAAGAGGTTGTCCCTTGAAAGAAGGATATTTATATATATCTCTGACATACTTGTTAAGGTTTTCCCCCTCTCCTTACTCTACTTGACTGAGTTGACAAGGGTTAACCAAAAATATAAAACCAATTAGAGTAGGTGGTACTAGTTAAGAGTGCAAGCATCATGATTTCACCATGACTCTCTCTGCAAGGAACGTATTTTCCATCAGGGTATCATTGACTAGAATAAACGCAAGACTCACACAAAGAGAGGGAATAGATAGACAACCAAGTTTTGATAGCTGTACAAGTTCCTCTTGGATTTCACCTTGCTTTTCTAAGAAGCCAAACATAGTTTAATGTGGAAACTAACCTACAAGTGCAAAAGAAAACAAACAAAGGAAAGAAGACAAAGAAAGAAAAAGTAAGAAAATCAAGAAACAAACAGGAAAAGAAAAACTACTCCTACTCCTAACCTAAGAAAAACATAGTCCAGCTCATGTGAAGTGATACTTCCGATTCAGCCATCGGTGCATTGGTTGGCACATGAAGGCAAGAGCATGATCTACAAGAAAGAGATGCAAGAAAAACAATATATAAGGAAGATAAAACAATGAAAACCAATATGTTTGAAGCCTGAATGCATCCATAGAAAATAAAAGACATAAAACACATGAAAGGCACTATGTGAATGTATCATGATGTCCTATCACATTGTGCATGGAAGACAAGCATGTACACTCCTTCGAACTTGAAAAATGAGAAAACATAAAGAAAGAAGAAAACTTTTGTTTTACAACAGTGCTTGCTACGTATGAATCCTCCAATGCATGAGCAACGGGATCGTGTGATTCTAGTAGAGGATGTGAAAATGGTAAGATAGATTTATTTTCAATCTAAGCAGCAAAGTGATGAGGAGCCTAGAAAGATTCAATCGATTTCTGATCAGAAGTGGAACTGACCTCAAGGCTACGAGAACTTGACATAACCATCAACTTGCGTTGAAGTGCCTCAACAGCTTGAGGAGTTTCAAATTCATTAGAATATAGATCATTAAAGGTCGGTGGCTTAGAAATATAAACGGTGGACAAATCAAAATCATGATCGAATGAATGAATGAAAATATCACGACAGCCACGATCAAAAAGTTCAAGATGATGGACAGTGGTGTTCTCATGAGGTGATGAACTATACATAGGGGATGATGAAAAATCAAAAATTTCACCCTTTATGTTTCCAGAAGGGTAAGATGAGAGATTGGGAGGATTAAGGAAGATAAATTTGTCCTCTATACAATCAAATGAAAAATTGGCATTCCACGTGTTCTCCCAATGATCAAAAGTAGAAACATCTGGAAATGAATTTTCATGAGATGGAACAAAAATGGAATGGTCGTGGAAGATGTCAGGATAAAGTGGACAAGTCACGGATAGAAGGAGGTCATCCTTCACCACATATTCTTGTTCAGATTCCCACACGTACTCATCAAAAATGATAATGCAAGTTGGTTGTTCAACACCAACTCCATCAAGAACTTGATCCTCATGAACATCACATATGAGATCTGAGACGAATGAACACAACACACCAAAATCTGGAGGATCAAAGGGACCAAAGGACAGAGGATGAGGAGATAAGACCACATGAAAACCATCAGAGTTACAGTCCAAATATGTGCACAAATCTTGAGCATGTGGGGTAGGGGGAGATGATGATAATCAACAAGTGGATTCCCAACTCCTCCCACCTCAACTTGCAGAGCTAGAGTTGTTTGATGGGGAGGGGACGAAGGGTCACTTGGGACAGCAACCTTGTTCGTGTAGGATTTAGAATCTCTAACACCGAGGTATGTTGGGAGCAATTGGAAAGATTATAACTCTTGTGGATCCTCATAAGCATGACAAGATATTGAAATCTTTGATCCAAGAATTCCTAGTCAAATTCATCTTCAGGAAATTCATAACAGTAGTGAAGAAAATTATCGTGAAAATCTTTAAGAGATTCGTCGGGTGATTTTCGCAATTTTAAGATGTTTTTATTAAGGGATTTACGGTCATAAAGAACGAAAGCACGACATGATTCTCTAAACAAGTGATCAAAGAGTGTATAGAGCCTGCAGACAATATATGACACCATTGCTTTGTGCGCCCTTCAAAGGTGAAGGCAAACAACCCCTTTGCCTAAACAAGGTTGTTCCATCCTCGTCATTGAACTTATATCTGGACAAGTCATCTAAAATTCCCGTTGGCACTTCAAAAACAACAATGTGAGGAAAACATGTTAGGATTTTGATTTGGACCCAAGTCATGAAATATGTGGAGAAATTTGAAATAGACTTCAAGGGCTTAGCTTGTCATCTGGCCCTCCTTCTAGCGCCATAAATGTTGATGATGTTGGACCCTCCAACATTCAGGAGATCTCCCCAACATGAAGTCCCAACTAGACCTCACACCATTTGCAGTAGGAATCCCAGCAGTGGGTGGTAGTGTAATGCCTTGACCGTGGTAGCATGAAGAGGTAAGTATGATAACTTTGGGTAAGAGAAAGTGTGTGACCCTACAAAGAGTCAAGTGCGATGCATGAAAGTTCTAACACATGGAGGGGAAAAAGAAGTGTGCCCCTTAGAAGACTGTAATAGTACGTAGCCTGAAAGGAACACACGAGTGAAATGACATCACAAACTAAAATATAGAACAATCCACAATTTAAAGTGATGAGTTAATCCAACAACACACATTCAACAAGATTCGTACAAATGCATACAAAGTAGTTCATAACAAAATGTGTAAGTTAAACAACATACATTTCCAATACAACAAGAGTAGTCCTACTATATTAACAACATATGCATGAAAGCGTGTTGGCTCTGATTTTATTATTATAAGTGAAAGTTCCAATACACCATTGACGACCACTAGCCCCAATAGTGGAACATTACAGTCAAGAACACCTACTCCTCCAAAGAAGTATACTCGCTCTATGCTATGGAGAAGTCAAGGCTCTTCGTAATAATCCCAAGCCTTTTCTAAGCCTAAGCCTAGCCAAAAGCTTGTTCTATGAGTTATGAGGTTCTCTTTATAACAAATGGTGGGGTGACCCTTGACATACCCCTTTATGACTCTTTCACTTCCCTCATGACTCTTCAACTTCTTCACTAAATGACACATTACATTACATAATGACTTTTCATATTCCAATATTTAAACTTGGAATTTCACATACAACACATTTACAATAATATTAGATTTTCCACATGTACCCACATAAGACAAAATTTGTTAGAGATAGCCTAACAAGACACAACACTATGATTCTGAAGTTTGGGGGAAGTCCAACATGGCAACCTCCACTTGGTGCTTCTTAGTCACATATTGGTGCCAAGCTTGGTACTGTTTGATGGTGTCTTTCTGGAAGCGGACTCTTGCCTCCATGGCATCCAAGTATATGGTCTTGGAACCTGTATCCAACTCATTTTGAAGCATGAGTAGCATGGTTTTGACCATGGCAGGACCACCAATGTAATTTTTTGTGTTGTGTGTGGTCAGATCCAAGTCTTCTTTGGTGGCCTATCATCTTCTTTGCTCTAAGTACTCATTGATCTATAGTCGTACTTGGTTCTTTGGTTTAGCATCGGTGAGGGAACCAATTGATGGGATCATGTGCTTTCCAACCATGACATCCAAACTAGTGTACAACCACACATATGAGGCTTGTATGTTGCCGATGAATGAGGCAAGTTGCTCATTATTCTAGTTCAACATTCGGACCTTTTCTTTCTCCAACTCCTCTTGTGGCTTCATCTTCTTCTCTAATTCAAGTGGGGCCCCTTTGTAATACATTGTACATTATTGTACATGGGTGATGGCAGCATGTATTTTTTTGAGAGTTTGAACAAACTCTTTGTTCCGCTGTTGTAAACCACGCACACGAACAACTATTTTATTCACGGTGACAAATTTGTCATAGAGCTTCTGCATGGTATCACTAAGTGTTGATACTTCAACAAGTATCAATGTCTTCATCTCCCCCAATTCGGAATCTGCATTTTGCGTTGATGCTCAGAGTTGTTCTGCCTGGCAGCCTGCAAGTTCTTTTCCAGATTCTCATTCTCGATCGTCAAGTACTTAACATTTGAGTTTGGTTCTCCTGCATTGGCCAAGTTGTCTTCGGCAAGGGTGGTTGGATGCTTCCTCGTGTCTGACACTATCACCCTTTCCTTGAGGAATGCAGGTAACGTGTGATCATCCAGAAAGTGTTTCCTCTGCACCTGTACAATCTTCTTATGCAACTCATCAAATGATAGATTTTACACATCCATGTTTGGATCATCATCAAGGAGAAAAACATCTCCTTGCTCGCTCAAGGTTGGTTCTGAGACTAGGGTGGTGGATATTGAGAGATGACATGTCGCGCTCTTCGCATCAGGTCAGTGTCTTCATTTTGTGGCTCCTGCTCCAACTCCATGTCTGTCACTTCAATCAATTTCGCAATCTACTAAGCAAGCTCCCGATCTTGCATCTGTTCACCCTCTTCCTCAGTTGTTGGATCTTCAGGCTCATCAACCTGTATGGGTGATGTTTCCTCTCTCATCACACCTTGCCTTTGTTCTTTCTTCCTGATTTTCTTCTCTTCTCATTCTCTCCTCAAATCCTATTCTTCCTTCACCTTCTTCTCTATCTCATGTTTCTTTAGTTATGCTTCCTATAGGCTCTACTTTTCTCTCTCGATCGGTTACTCCCTCTTTGCTTATGTTGCCAAAGTTTCCTTCTCGAGGATAGGATATGCCTTCATCTTCAGCTTTTTTCTCCCTCTATTATGTCAGCAACTTCCTCTATCCCTGATCTTGCACTGGAGTGCTTCCTTTTGCTACTACTGTTGGACTTGCTACCATGTTAGTGTTGACTCCTTTTCTATGAATAGTTGAGTGTCTGCATATATTGGCAAGTTAATTGGAGCTTGCTCAACTACTTTCCCAGTAATGATTTCAGTGGTCTCTCTTGAAGCATCTCTATTTGGTACCATGGTACCAATGATTTTTAGAGAGAAGTGCTTTACGAGTGTGGTACCTGTGGGATAGAAACGACACTCATGGCAAGCAAACATTAGCTCTTGAAAATCTAACTTCACAACATGATCAAGTAGCAATCAGGGCATCTGATGAGAGGGATTGTGCAATTTTCATTGGCAAGAGGGACTAACTGATTGTGGGAACTACACATTGTGCAGTCCCAACATCCAATGTGGAAGCTTGATGACTAGAACTGCGCAATGCACAGTTCAGTCTGGGCGAAGGCCTGGGAGAGATTGCGCATTGCGTTGTCTCAGTGGCCAAGTTGGGAGATTGGCTCTTGGAACTGCTTAGTGCACAGTTGGAGCCAACCCATACCATGCTTTGTGTAATTCCAAAGGCCAAGATAGAGGCTTGAGTTGCGCAGTGCAAGATGTGCTAGTGAGATCTAGGCAAGGGGAACCCAGATCTACCCAAGGGAGTGTGAAAAACAAGAAGATCTAAAAGATGGTGTGAATTTGAGTGCAGATCTAACTAAGTGTAGATGCATACATGTGAATCAAGTGCAGCAATTAATTAAACTAAATGAAAACAAATCATGTGAGGAGAGTTGCCGCAACGGCAACCGTTGGTGCAAAAACAGGCAAACTCATGTGACACTTGGGAAAGGAAATCTATAACTTGAAACAACACTTCTACAATTTTAAAAGGTAGTAACCATGCAGGAAAACAAGTGAAACAACACTTACAAAAAACTCACCCGGAAAAGCGACGACAATGCTTCGAAGGTTCCTTGATCTCCTCAGGAATGCTAGAGCTTGATGATCAAATGTTCAAGTGAGCTCTAGAGGTGCCAATTAGATATAATTGGTCAAGTTAGGGTTTATGACACGAATGCCTAAAGAAAAAGTGACACATGGCGACGGTTTCTAAAAATAATGGAAGTACCTCCTTCGGGTTACTAAAAATAGATCCTTATTTTTTAGGGATTCCTTTTTTTTCTTTTTCGGGAAAATTGCCATGCATTGCCTGGAAATATTGCACAATCATGGGAAGGACTGGGCAACTCTTCGGCTCATGCACTACGCAATTTCTGAGCCCAGTGTTGGGCTTAGTGGCTCTGAGTTGGCTCTCCTGTCTGCACAATTTCCCAGCTCAAGGCTAGCTACCATTCATTACTATGCATTTTCTGATCTCAAGGATCACTAGCAGTGAAGATTGTGAAATTCCCAAGAGGAAGGCCATTTTCCCTCAAGAATTGTGCATCTCTCTACGGCAAGCCTGAAACTATCAAGGCACCAAATAATGATATCGGCTTGTGGGTTACAAAATGAACTAAGTGAGAAAACACAAGCCAAGATTAAAAGAATAAGGATTAGTTGAAGCACAAGTACCTAGATCAGTGCAAGATGAGTTGATGTGGTTTAGAAGGAAGGCTCCAAAATTTAAGCATAAACAAAATTTTGGAGGGTAGTTGTAGCTGCTACAACATGTTGGATTGATCTTTTTGAATATTTTCCAAGCATTTTGATTTTTCTATTCTAAAACAATCTTCATAATTTTGCTCACTAGATTGCAAACTAACTTTTGGAATTCCATCCTTATCCATGTTAGATTCTTTACAAGGAGGTGTTGAACAAGTGGTAGAAATTAAGCTAGAGGAAGAAAATCCCTCAGTTCTATCATCAACCATTACAATTTTATAGTTATCACTATGAGGAATATCAAAATTTGAAACCTTGATATGAGATTTCATGCTTATATCTCTACCATTCAAGGAAACAAAATGAGAAGTAGTTGTCATCATGGTACCACCAGTTGGACTACATACTACTGGCATGATATTTGATGCCTAAGAACCTAAATGCCTATTTTTATCGTCAAATGCAGGTTCATGTTTTTATTTTCTCCTTTTTTCTAAGGATATATGAACAAATGAGCTTGAATGTTCTTCCAATTCTTTTAGATAACATAGATCTTCAGAATCCATAATGCAAACATTTTTTGTTGATGCACCCATGGAAGTCTCAAGATTAGCCTTATTTTCAATCTGCAATGAGTTTTAGCATGAGGTTAGAATGTCAAAGGGAAGTTTAGTGGTATGAATATCAGAGTCAGACATTTTCTTGAGGAATTTGAGCCTATACTAGAAACATCAGAGATTGGTGGAGGAAAAAAACTTCCCCCATATATATGTCAAGGATTTGTAAGGCCATGGAATTGTTGAATCTTGATGCTCTTGCAACCAAAAATTAAAGGGAAAAGACCACAATTAAGTAAATCTATGTCTTTTTTGTGATACATGAACTACACGAGTGACTACCCAACTCAAAGCTCATATTTATCCTATTTTGAGAAACAAGATATAGAATCTAAACAGAATCCCTTGGGCCAACACATTCAATAAAGGTTAACAAGGGACCTAAGTTTGGAATATCCCAAGGAATAACAAATTATTAATATAAAAATAGTAACCATAAATGACATCATTCTTAAAAAATTGATCAATTTAGAAAACTTATCATGGAAGATAGAAAAAACCATCTCCTAAACATACATTAGTTAACTCGGAAGATAAGGTATTGTAAGAACGGAATCATAATGAGATTCATGTTGAAGAATAACCATAAGACACCCCTATATCATACCTTCTGCATGTCAAAACCGACTCTTTTTGTAAAATCATCTTCTTTTGTACCTATATCGTGCAAGTATAAACAATCTGGATTGTTGCATGGCTGAACAAAGAAAGAGACCATCTAGCATATAATACTAATTATCAATGTCATGATCATTAGAGATGAGCACAAAACAAGTTTGATTGTAAAATTTATAAGTCGGACAAAATAAGAACATTGAATCAAACAAATTTCCTTTAGGAAACACATTACAACAACATGTACATCATATTTTCCAACAATTTTCAGTAGTGAAATGCATCAACCACACTTACCATAATTTTCAGCCACACATTACGTTACTTGGTTGTGCCAAAACATGCTCTACAAACATCACATTCAAGGAAAGTAGCTAATAAAAGTTCTCATAGATTCTAATACCTTAATAAAGTTATATGGACTACTTGAATTCCATTGAAAGTATCTACAAACTTACCGCAATTGTCTACCATCTAGCACAAATCCATATACAACCTGAATACAACAAATAACATCTTCCTCTTTACATAGGTAATATATCTAATGCATATGAAAGAAATAGAATGAATAGGATAAAACATGACCTTAGAATGCAGTCAACTTTGTTTAACTACTTTGAATTTAATAAACTTCAACTCAGCCTTTCTAGTTCATAGGAAATCGTGACTTTGATATGAGAATTGTATTTAACAATATATTTGAATAACAAAGCGAAATCAACCTTTTATACTATCATAAAACCATCTTTAAATTTTGATATATTCTATCGAAAATCATATTAAATTTGCTACCAAAAATCGAAACTGCTTGAGATGAGAGTGAAGATAATATAGGATATAATTTCACTTACACACTTGTAGTTCGACTACTCGTGGATTGTTGACTACTAGCATTAGAACAAGAAATTGATACCTTTAGAACCTTTCCATATTGTTGAAATAACTCTCATCGTTCGAGGATCTAGAAAGAGGAAATTCATTCAGTCAAATTTTCACCTATCTTAGAAGATATAAAGAAATATGAAGCATTTACAAGATTAATTGAAAATTGAGTGTGAGTATGGTCATGTCACATATAATTTTCAATAACATAAATAATAATCTCAAGTTTGTCATAAATCAAATGTGTTTTATATGCCACAAACTTAGAAAAGGTACCACTCATTTTATTTTTTATAGAAATAGAATATCTTATACTTTTTTGTTTTCTAATGCATAATTAACTGCATAGCTCTACATTTACTAAACTTGCAGGTATTCCAACTAGGTACACAAGGTTCCACTAAATGACACATGCATTATTGAGATGTTTGTGCTTCTCATATGTTTTTTATTTTCATTTTTGGTACCTCTACCTCTTCTCACAATTCACATATTTCAACATGTGAGAGTAAAAAGTGAAAGATGTTCAAAATTGGAGAGATACAAGGATTTTCCAGAACTAAAACACGATAATCTAAATTGTGATCTACACATTGTTCAATAGAAAATTTGGTCAGCTAAATTAAATAATTGCATTACATATTTGAGAAGCTCATATTTTGTTAGAGAGATTATTTGTATGATAAGTGTTCCATTTATGATGGTACTACCTTTCATAGTTAACAGTTGTTCCAACAATTTTTTCTTTATCATATGGTGTCCTAAATGCAAGAAAACACCCTTTTGTGTCATTCTTCTCAGTAACTTCCATAAGATTTTCCAACACAAGACACATATCTAACTGAACAATACAAAATTATTTCTTCACAAAAACTAATATCAAGAATTTAATTTATAAAAAAGGGAAGGGAAGACCTGGATAGATGTGTGGAAACACATAGCATGTTAGGAATGAGTATAACATGGAAAAGGTACTTCTTGAGAATTCTGAAGGTAGAGAAGGCTTTTATCTCACTACCATTGAGACTCTAGATTCTTTGAATTACCAATAACACTATCAAAAAGACAAAAACTTAAAAACCCCAACATGCTCTTTCTTTCAACCACACAGGGAACACAATCGACCTACTTTAATGGGATTCAACATAATTCCAAGTGACCATTTTGAGAGAAAGTTGCAGTGAAGTTTGAATCGTGCAGATTTTTGGAAAACTACACTCCTTTCCAAAAAAAGGGATATCTCACAAGGAAAACTTTCCAAATGAATCCATATAGTATGAATGGTTAAGAATAAAGGTTACGATTTCCAAATTTCTTTCGAGCCTTACGGAGATTATGGTTTTTCATAACAAGATTCCATACAATCAATCCAAATTCAAAATCATGTATAGCTAGCATAGAATATTGCATAATTACATATTAATGATTAGAAACTTCCAATAGAGAATTCATGGGCTAAAAATATTTAGTGTATAAGAAATATCCATAAACAATATAAAATTGGATCATTGGGAATTAACATACATCAAGTGAGAATAAGCAAGCAAGAGTGCCTATGGCGTCTTCTGAAAAGGAAAAGTAACAAAATAATAAACAAGGGGGTCAACCCAAATAGGTAAATTGGAAACCTCGAAAATTAAGTGAAGAGTGATCTAGTACAAAAGGAGAGTAAGAAAAAACACGCATATAGCACATAAGGTGGGACTGAGAGAAGGAATTCATTTGAATTTTTATCTATTTTTTGTTTATGGCATAAGATCTTCTAACGCCACAAGTTATTCAGTGATGGTATTCACTTTAAAAGAAGTTAAATGGTATATGAGTAATATGAAATATTATATCAAGTCTGGATGAAATTATTCAAATGGTATCTTAAATAACTTTGGATTTATTTCAATTGTCATGGACCAGAAAAAAATACATAGAGGGTTGTATAACATGTGAATGACAAAACCACAAGGCATAGAAAAATGACTTCGCGGATGATCCCAAATCATTCTACAAGAGCCTAAAGATGAATTCCATCACAAAGAACCATAATAATATACTAATGTCCACAAATAACCCAAAAAAGGGAAAGACATCATAGTGGAATTTATATAATAGAAATGGAGTTTGTAAGAGACATTTTGATCAACTTGAAAGAAATAACCATAACAAAAATAATTTCAATAATGCACAAAACTAAAAATGCCAACAAACTTATGGTGGGATATATATGTTTTGCACCAAAAGTCTTGCAACTAAGATAGTGCACAAAGTTGGTAAAATAACGAAGTCATTACAAACATAATTTCAAATAGATAATTACCTATTAATTTTTAAATAAATATAGATCTCTAATGAGAAATTTCCTTCCTAATGAGAAATTAAACTTATAGAAAAAACTAAAAATCTTGCAATATTTAGTTACAACTTATCCAAACCATGTATATTCTACAGCAAGAACAACATAAACTAATAGTAGTAATAGTACAACAAGTACCTCAATTAAAGGTCCCATATTTGTAAATAGATCTTATATTTGATTCAACGACAAAGCTTCCTACTACAATCTCCTCCAACAATTGTTCTATTGATTCAACCAGTACTTAAAAAATCAATAAACTAATAAAATAAATTAACAACATTTTTATGACTAAATAATAATAAAAAAGACTTGAGCGCATGAATACATGAATGAGCTCCTCATGAGTAGTCTAATCTTGGAGCAAACCTCCCTTAATTTGACGAAGTAGCAATGAAGTCAACATTCACTTTGTTTTTTCTCTATTGGATCGAGGGAGGTTTTCTCCAATATTATTCAAATGCTAATTTATTCTCTATCAAATAGGGTCAATCACATGAAGGTGGAAGCTCTTATGCCACACCCCCCCCCCCCCCCCCCTGTCCACATCACTCTCAATTCCCGAGTACCAAATATATCTACTAGAAAATAGTTGAAAGCAACACATTAAGATTTATGCATAAACACTAGCAAAACAAAAAATTCATAAAGAAATATATGTGGTATTGTATATAAAGAAACATATATAAATCATTCATTATCATATAACATCCATTCATCCATTCATTCATCATAGACACAAAATACTTCATCTCAATAAAATTTATCATCAAAAATACGTTTTCATAATAAGGTACATGATGTTTCTAATTATATAACTAGTATAATCATTTCTTTTTCATTTTATTTTTTTTGAAAGGTATTGAGAAAGGAGGACATCAATTACTTCTTCCCCTTCAGTTGTTATGGCCTCTGTAACTCTTCTTGACAACCTGGTTGTGTACACATGACGTCAAGGCTACTACAAGAGGGGAAGATGATCAATTGCAACAAGAAATAAATTTTACCCTCAATATAATTCCCCTTTAAGAAAGTTTTGATCTAATACTAGGGTAGCATGGCCAAATTTCGGGACCTCAAAACTTTGTAACCTCAATGTAATTCCCCTTTAAGAAAGTTTTGATCTGATATTAGGGAAACAGGGCCTAATTTCAGGACCTTTGAACCAAGGCAGCAGGCGAAACTGGAATATCGGATTAAGTAGAACATCGAGACCCAATATCAGAAGGACTAAACAAGCAGCATATCAAAACCTCGGAATAGGCAGCATATCAGAACCTCAAAGCATGCAACATATCGGAACCTCTGAGCAGGTGGAGTTCAGTGTTTTAAAGATAGGAATTTCATAAGTTCTTAATAATTATTTCTTTTGAACTCACCGAGGATTGCAAGGAATAGGAAATACAAGGAAATTTGTTGCAAAACCAAAGAACTAGGGACCCTTTCTCTCTCCTCCAATAGGACACGTGGCAGCAGGTGATTGGCCCTGAGGAGCTGATGGTGGCAGATGATGTCAACATGACATGGCAGTATGGAGGACATGTGGCAGTCCTATTCAGCATGTTGGCTTCCCTAATAGGGCAAATCTGTGTGAAGTGTTACCACGAAGCAGGTGCCACAGGGATATGATGACATCAACATGATCTCATCTCACAGGTTGGTATATCAGAAGTCGAAGATCCCGTATCTCCTGTGCAATGATATTTGAAAAAGCTACGATGAAAGGGGCTCTGATGTGTTGGCGCTTGGTTGAGGAAACTAATAGAACCAAGGGTGTAGAGTGAGGCTTAGCACCTAAGTGTTATGGAGCATATCAAAGATTGGAGATTTCATACCTCTGCTTTAAATGAATTTTGGAGAAAGTTTCAATATGTGGAGCTTCTGATGTTGTTGGTAATTGGTCTTGAAAACCAGAATACCAAGGGGGCAAAGCAATAACAGAGGAGAAAGGCCCCCAATAGGATGTTAAAGGACTTAGCACCTGAGTGTTATAACGACGGTCACAGGCAACGATCCTATGGTGGATATGCTATAAGGAGCTAAGCAGAAGGGACTAAAATCCAATCAAAATATTGTAATAGCATAACATCTTCTTAATAGTGTTACGAGATGTTTGGGCTCTAAAATTGCACTGTGGTGTAAAATCTCTGATATAGCAGCACAAGAGGAGTATTAAAGGTTGGATGAGTCGGAAACTAAAGACTAAATGAGTGCAGAGGAGTTGTCCACTGGAATAAATCGTGATTTTCAAGGATCGTTGGGTCAAGGCAAAAAGGACCATGATTCTCAGAGAAGAGTGTTGGGCATGTCTTAAGTTGAAATCGGCTTCCTCTGATCTCCCTTGCATGCCTCATTAAATTAAATGAAGAACAGAGAAGCCATGCTGAAGTACCTGTCTAGCTATGTGACCCATGAATAAGCATGGAGAGCCTTGGGGAGAGGATATTTGTTCTAGGAAAGGACAAGTGCCTTGTTGGAGTGTGCATCTTGACTGAGAATTAATTCTCAATATGGAGAAATTCTCATATGCCCATTATCGGTGGTTAATGAAGCAGCAGTGGCCTAGTCAAACGCAAACAGTAGAATGGAAAGCCATGTAGGAGTAAAATTGGGTAGTACGACAACATAGGCAACATCAACCAGTGTGCAGTAGAGGAATAAAACTCAAAATTTCCATTGAGAAACTAGGGGTAAGTAGCATCGTGACTAGTGAGATGTGAGAAGAGCTCTGTGTGAGTGTGTGCATTGTTGTGTGAGGCCAAGTGAGCTTGTTCAAAAGAGAAAGTTTGAGAGCTCCTATGTAGAGGAAAGAAGACCCCTAAAGAGCTTGTGTTGCTGCGAGAAAGGCTGAGAGTGCCTATGCAGAGGAAAGAAGACTCCGAGAGAGCCTATGTTGTTGTGCGAAAGGCTAAAAACGCCAAAGCAAAAGAAGGAGGTCGGGAGCCTATGTTGTTGAGAAGAGCCTGAGTGAGCCTATGATGTGTGAGAAGAGTCCAAAAGTTCTTTTGTAGAGGAATAAAGCCGAGTGAGCCTATGTTGCGGTGTGACAGGCTGAGAGAGTCTGTGGAATATAAAGGGTCCAGAGCGGAAGTGTATGTTGTTGAGAGCATAAGGCCAAGAGCAGTATGATGTTGTGGTGTTAACAGAGGGTTGCGTGGGTTGGGTCTTTGTGAGTGGAACAACAATTTGATGCAAAGTCTTGTGTGAACCAAGGGTTGTGGTGAACAGATCTAATATCGGGCAGAGTGGATACCATGTATAGTAAACATTGGTTTCCTTATTAAGTGTGGGTTGGAGCCTGCATATAGGAAGTTTGTACTTCCATATCTAGTAGATGTCTGAGAAGGCTTGGGGGTTGGTGCCTCCTGAAAGTTGGTGCTTGCATAAATCCAAGGAGATGAAAGTTGTTGCTTGCAACAAATCTGTGAAGCTAGTGCTTCACATGGTGCTTCTGGTAAGTTGAACAGGTGTCTACAAAAGGATGGAGTAGGTGCTTCCTGCTAGTGGGTGTTAGCAAACAATCAAAGGGAGTTGGTGCTTCCTATGAGTGGTGGATCACAAACAGATTGATTTAATAGAGTAGGTGCCCCTATTTTACATCAATAATAAAAACAAGCGTTGGTGGTTTTTTCCTGAAAGGGTTTCCACGTAAAACCTTTTATGTCTCATGTGTTTGTTGCTCATGGTGTGTATGCTTGTGTTGGTCGATATGGTTGTTGTTATCGTTTGTTAATGGTTTCTCTCATATAATGTATGCCAAGTTTGAATGAGTAAAAATGAATTGTTTAGCCTTAATATTGATTCACCCCCCTTCTCAGTATTAACATTGTTTCTAACAATTAGTATCAAAGCCAAGCTCCTCTAGGAATAGCTTAATCACTAGAAGGTGGATCAAAGGAAAAAAATGGCTAATCGATTTTGGGTAATAGCGGAAGGAGTTCCATTTTTAAATGGTTCAGACTATGAGCTCTCGAAGAACAGAATGGAAGCCTACTTGATGATATTCAATGAAGAATTTGGTTGTCTGTGATATATGGAGAGAGGAATGAGTTCAATACAAAAGCTAAGGAAATCATCATGAAAGGGTTGTCTAAGCCAAATGTTGATAAAGTGAGGCATTATGAGTCAGTAAAGGAAATGTTGGACAAATTGCAATGTCCATATGGAGGAGAAAGCTGACAACTTAAGAGGAAGTCGAAGAACCTTATTTCTCAAGAAGTGAGCCTAAATCTATGAAGGCTATTGGTGATGAGAAGAAAAGGAAGAAAAAGAGAAGGACTCTAAAAGGAAATATGCTCAAAATATTGAAGATATTTATTCCTTTAAGAAAATTGTTGATCTTTACTCCAAGGATGGTGAAGAAGAAGACCTGGATGAGAGGCCATGCGACTCAAAAGGTATGTTGTTACTTTGTGATAAGTGTAAAGAAATAGGTCACTCGTTATCTAGATGTTCAAGTGAATCACTTGAGGATATACATAGCCATGCATCTAGTAATAGTGATGAAGATAGACCTACTTTAGTAACAATAGTAGAAGAGGGATCCCAAGTCTGCTCGTCCGTAGGAGAAAATAAGAGTACCCCTAGTAATGTGAAGAAGGGATATCCCTCAGACCCGTGGAAGATTCCATGGACACAAAGATGGGTTCAGATCTCCGTGGTGGTTCATCCAGCACCTCTGATAGTGAAGAAAAGGATCTACTCTAGACAGAATTTGATCTCTACTCTAAGGGAGGTCAAGGATATATCAGAGGCAAATCTCAAGTGAGAGGAGAAATTGCAAATTTATGAGTTTGAGAATGAAAATTTAAGAAAAACAAAAGTTGATATAAATGCTCAACAAGAAGAGGCTAGCAGATTGCATGGGAGGTTAACCATTCAGCTAGGTGAAAGAGAAGCTCACATTGAGAGACTACAAAATGAAGTAGTCTCATTGAAACATGACCTAGAAAGGGAAAATAAAGATCTATCTTGATATTAGAATCTTGAGGAGAGCAGAAAAGCCATGGATGAGTTTCTTGTTAAGCAAAGATCCCCACTTATTAAGGTTGGTTTTGGTTTTGAAGAAGAACCAAGCTCCATGAAGGAAAAGGCTGGAACTTCAACAACATAAAGGAAAGCAGCAAAAACATTATGCTAAGAAGCAACAACAAGGAGAGCAATAAAAGACAGCTAGTCAGCAGAAAGAAAGAGTACAATGCAGCAATGCAAACTGTCATGGAAGGAACATAAAGAACCAACATAAGTCCTTTTCCCGTCAAGAAAAAATCCTTCAAAGAAAAGGTAACTTCTGCCATCAAAATCCTTTTCATGGTTATTGTTTTTCTTGCAATAATTTTGGGCATAAAGTCATAGACTTTAGATGCCATGCAATAAAATAAGATGTGTTGGGTAGCAACGACCCAAGAATGCACAGAGTGACCTCGAGAAGGCATGATTACATTATTAGAGGTCATGATAAGAGTGTTGCCACATATGGTAATTCCTTTGTCCCATTCTCAAGCCAAATCAAATGCTACAACTGTGGAAACTTTGGGCATGAGGCAGCATACTGCAGATATGGGGAGAAAAAACATGCTTCTCAGAACATGCATGAAAATGTAGTAGCTCAGGATTTGAAGACGGGAAGAAAGAGAAGAGCAAAAGAATTTTATTTTTTCTTCAATTCTCTTTGTCAAAAGAGCAAGATTATAAGAGGAGGAAGAAATAAAAAGAAAACCAGGAAGAATTATCCTCTTACCCTCGTGGTGGACCCCTTTGTGAGGTAGAAAGGTAGCAAGAAGATTTGGGTGAACAAAGAGGAATGAAAGGAGAAGATTCTCCTAGCCATGCATAGCCAAGAGAAAGCCCAAACATGGGCAAAGAAGAAGTTGGAAAGCAATGTTTTTGTCAGGACTCAACCAAGAAGGTTTGGAAGAAGAAGGAAGATGATCTGCTCAGAGGGAGTAGATCCTCTATTTCTCCTTAGTAAAATAAGAGAATGGCCTCAAGGGAGATTGAATAAGTTAGATGCGGGTATAAATCTCATACAAACAAGATGCATCTGAATAATGAAGGTATGGTCGAGTCCCCTTGATGATTACAGTAATATATTTGTTTTTTTCAAACGTATCAGCATTGAAAGAGAGTGAAGAAATTGAGTTCCAACAGATGTGTGGAATGAAAAGAGGCACACAGTCAAGTCAGGTCCATAGAATCAGTCCCCACGCAGAAGCAAGGAAGAAGTTGCAGGAGATCAAAGAGCTTTGGCTCAGGGGGGGTTGCTTTATTTAGTAGTAGGCAACAAATGTCAGCCACGAGAAGAAAGATTGCTCAGGAAACGAAAGGTTTGCATCTTGGGTGAAATACCTTATTTCATTTAAGTTGTGAGTTTGATTATTCCTAACACTCTTGTGTTCATGAAACACAATTGGTACAATCTTTGCATGTCCCTTAACCTTCAATTGGTATTGCTATGTCAATTGGTAGTATTGGGTTCAGGTGGAGAAACCTTTTGTGCAAATAGGCATTTCTTTTTGAAGGGAAGTATTAGAATTTTCCTAGAACAGTATCCAATTTGTAGCTTTTTTTGGGTGCAATTGGTATTATTTAAGCAACAGTCCATATTTGGAGCAACTTGATCTCAGGGGAGAAGAAGTGATTAATAAGCTCGGGAGAAGTTAGCATAGAGCATGAAGTAGCAATAGCAGCGGTGAAGAGAAAGATGAAATGCATCACTAATGATTGGTCTTTCCATCAGCTGCAATACCATGAGTAGTTTAATTGGCATCAATTTTCTTTTAACTGATACAAAATATGCATTGGCAAGGGAGTATTCATCTAGCATCCATAAGATGTCAAGAACTATAGAAAGTCAAATAAGAGGTAGTATATGTTTAGGGGGAGCATATCACACAAATCCAGTTTATAGAGTAGCAACAGTTATTAGCCCTTGAAGAGAATTTGGTTGAGCAGAATGTGCATTAGCAACCAGACCCTTGGTCACTGACAGTAGGTGATTGCTTGGGGAAGAAGAAGGTGTGTAGCCCTTTTCCATTGATGTCAAGGGGGGGGAGGGGGGGGGATCTTATTAGAGAGAAATTTTTGATGGCCTAAGTAGAGGAAATAAGTCCATTGGTGGCTCATGCAAGGATATGTGAACAAGCATGAGGATTGGCCATCAATGTGGAGAAGTGAGGAGGTGTTGCCATCAATGCCAAAGGGAAAGATTGTTGGATAGTTGGCATTGGCTGTCTAGCTAGTGGTAATAAGTGAGTTGGAATTCATGTCAATAGTCATGCTGGGAGATCAAGTTAGGAAGTTGGTATTTCCTGCCAGTTAGCAAGTGTGTTGGCATTGATGTCAACAAAATCAACATGGATGTCTGTGCTAAAAGGTGATTGGAGGAGTCTTCGCATATAGCCAAAGTTGGCAATAATTCCAAACTTAACGGAGATGCTGGCAAAACCTTGGAACTTTGGATGGCTCAGAACCTAGGGACCTCGTAACTTCGTAACCTCAATGTAATTCCCATTTAAGAATGTTTTTCTCTTATACCAGGGCCAAATTTTGGGACCTTGGAACAAGGGCAACAGGAGAAACTGAAATATCAGAGCATGCAGAACATCAGGACCTAATATCGAAAGGACTGAGTAGGAAACATATCAAAACCTCGAAGAAGGCAGCATATCGGAACCTCGGAGTAGGAAACATATTGGAACCTCAAATCAAGTGAATTTCGGTATTTCGGAGATTAGAATCTCATAATTTCTTAATAATTGATTTCTTTTGAAAGTGTTGAGGGTTGCGAAGAATAGGAATTACAAAGGAAATTCATTTTAAAACCAAAGAACCATGGACCCTTTCTCTCTCCTCCGATAGGACACATGGCAGCAGGTAATTGGCCCTGAGGCGCTGACGATGAAAGATGATGTCAGCATGACGTGGCAATACAGAGGACACATGGCAGTTAGATTCAGCATTTTGGGTGGCCTGATAGAGAAAAAATGTGTGACACAAGTCACCACTAAGGAGGTGCCATGTGGAGATAATGACATCAACATGATGTCATCTTATAGGTTGGTATATCAGAAGTCGAAGATCTCATAACTCGATATTTGAAAATTTTATGATGAAAGGGTCTTTGATGTGTTGGTTCTTGGTCAAGGAAACTAATAGAACTAAGGGCGTAGAGCAAGGCTTAGAACCTAAGTGCTATGGAGCATATCGGAGGTTGGATATTTAGGAACTCCACTTTAAATGAATTTTGGAGAAATTTACGATATGTGGAGCTTCTGATTTTGTTGGCACTTGGTCGGGGAGCCCAGAAAACCACAAGCACAAAGAAATAACATGAGGAGAAAGGCCACCGATCAGATGCTAAAGGACTTAGCACCTGAGTGTTATGCTGGCAGTCACAGGAAGCGATCCTATGGTGGATATGTGATAAGGAGCTAAGTAGAAGGGGCTAAAGGCCAATCAGAATATTGTCATATCGTAACATCTTCTTAATAGAGTTACGAGATGTTTGGGCTCCGAAATTGCACTGTGGTGTAAAAGCTCTGATATAGCAACATAAAAGGAGTATTGAATGTTGGATGAGTCGACAACTGAAGAGTAAATAAGCGCAGAGGAGTTGGTCGTTAGAATAAATAGCGACTGTCAAATATCTTTGGGTCAAGGATGAAAGGACCCCAATTCTAAGAGAAGAGTGTTAGGCCTGTATCAAGTTGAAATTAGCTTCCTTTGATCTCCCGTGTACGCCTCATTAAATTAAATGAAGAACAAAGAAGCCATGTTGAAGTACCTGTCAAGCTCTGTGAACCATTAATAAGCATGGAGAGCCTTGGGAGAGGAAATGTGTTCACAGAAAGGATAGGTTCCTTGTTGGAGTGTGCATTTTGACTGAGAATTAATTCTCAATATAAAGAAATTCTCGGATGCTCATTCTCGGTGGTTATTGAGGCAGCAGTGGCCTAGTTAGACACAAACAACAGAATGGAAATCCATGCATGAGTACACTTGGATAGTATGGAGGACAACAGAGGCATCACCAACCAATGTGTAGCAAAGGAAAAAAACTTAGGATTTTCATTAAGCAATTGGGGGTAAGCAACATTTTGACTAGAGAGCTATGAGAAGAGCTCTGTGTGGGTGTGTTCACTACTGTGTAAGGCCAAGTGAGCTTGTTCTGCAAAGAAAGGATGAGAGTGCCTATGCAGAGGAAAAATGACCTTGAGAGAGCCTGTGCTACTGTGAGAAAGGCTAAGAGTGCCTATGCAGAGGAAAGAAGACCTCGAGAGAGCTTGTGTTGTTGTTTGAAAGGTTGAAAGTGCTAGAGTAGAAGAAGGAGGCTGAGAGCCTACATTACTGAGAAGAGGTTCGGTGAGCATTTGTTGTGTGAGAAGAGGTCGAAATTTCTTTTGCAAAGGAAGAAGGCCGAGTGAGCCTGTGTTGCGGTGTGAGAGGTCAAGAGAGCTTGTGGAATAGAAGGGGCTGAGAGTTGAAGTGTATGCTGCTAAGAATAGAGGGCCGAGAGCTAAAGTGTATGTTGTTGAGAGCATAGGGCCAAGAGCTTAAGAGTATGTCGCTGAGAGCGGTATGATGTTGTGGTGTTGACAGAGGGTTGTGTGGGTTGTGTGTTAGTGAATGTTGTGAATGGAACAACAATTTTCTACAAGTGTGTAGAGGACAAATTGTTGCGTGAGTCAAGGGATGTGGTGAATAGAGCTGATATCAGACAAAGTGACTGTCATGTACAGTAAACATTGGTTTCATTATTGAGTGTGGGTTGGAGCCTACATATGAGAAGTTGGTGGTTCCATCTCTAGTAGGTGTCTGAGAAGGATTTGGGTCTGGTGCCTCCTACAAGTTAGTGCTTACATAAATCCAAGGAGTTGCAAGTTGGTGCTTGCAACAGATTTATGAAGCCGGTACTTCACATGGTGCTTCTGACAAGCTGAACAAGTGTCTACAAAAGGAGGGAGTTGGTGCTTCCTGCTAGTAGCTACTAGAAAACAATCAAATGGAGTTGGTGCTTCCGGTGAGTGGTGGCTCACAAACATATTGATGTAATATATTAGGTGCTCTTATTTTACATCAATAACAACAACTAGATTTTGTGGTTTTTTCCCGAAAGGGTTTCCACGTAAAACCTCCATGTCTCATGTGTTTGCTACTCATGATGTGTATGCTTGTGTTGGTTGATATGCTTATTGTTATCATTTCTTAATGGTTGCTCCCATATAATGGATTCCAAGTTTGAATGAGTAAAAATGAATTGGCATAAAAGTTTAAATTAGCCTTAATACTGATTCATCCCGCCTCTCAGTATTAATATTGTTTCCAACACCTGGCTCCCACTAGGGTGGGAGATTGTTGGACATTGGATAAACCAACACACCCTATGTGTTTCGTGACATGGATTAACCACCTCTCGTGGATCCTTATCTTTGGCAATGTGATCATTGACTAACACCTGTTTGTTTTTGTCTAACGACAATCACGATTTCCAACACTAATGTCTACTTATTCCAATGTGTAGTTCTCTATCATCGGTTACTTTCGACAATTGATTTATCTTGAAATGGATAGAAGCATCAATACAAAATTATGTATGGTCATATTAGAGGAACATACAACAAAAATAAGGGTCCAAAACACAATAACATACCTAAAGTGTGTGTGTGTGTGTGTGTGTGTGTGTGTGTGTGTGTGTGTGTGTGCAAAAACAAATTGAAAAATGATCTTAGATCTAATGTCTAGTTGTTCCAATATGTGGTGTTCTTTATATGTATGTATGTATGGTGTAAAAAAATAGGACTCAAAACATAACTCATATGTCAAAGTTATCAGTTTGAAAAATGGGGATTAGAAAGGGGATTTTGACAAATTATAAAAACAATGAGTACAAACCAATGAATAATTAGAAACCAAATACATCACTATGAAGAACAAAAAAAATACAAGACTCTAGGTAAGTGACAATTTCAACCAGATGATGATTTTCTCGTTAGAATCCGACAATATTTTTTTCAAAAATTCTAAAACTGGGAGTGTTTGAATCATTTTTTTAATGATGGAAATGTATTCCACACCCTCAAGAACCCAAAACCACCAAAAATTTTGAAACCTAACAGTTGTAACCTGGATTTCCAAAAAATTCTGCTAGATTTCATCAAAATCGTGTTGAAAAAACCATTTTTTCATACAAAATCGTCATCTATTTAGACTACCAAAAGAAACACACACTCCACAAAATCTATACTAAAAACACACTTATAGTGAGAAAGTTGTACCCATTCAAAAATCACCATAAAATAGTGTAAGTGTGATGGAGATGGGTTTGTTGAGTGTGCATTATGTGGAAATTGTTTGTACATGTGCTAATGTGGCATATTTGTTACTATGTCTAAAATTTCACATGGTCATAGGATCACAAGGAAATACCAAAAATCAAAAAAATGTAAGTCATTACATGGTAAAACCCTGGAAAAGAAACATACATAATGCCAAGGAATAACTCAATTGCTTTTCATCTCAATCAGCATAGCATAATGTGGACATAGACTTGAATTATAAAGCATTCAACTAAATGTTAATTCTCACTTGTTTACAGTTCATTAAGCCACCTACCCAAATTCTCTGAGTTAGGGTTACAAACAACTAAGGATCATGATATCGAATAACAAAATTAAAAAAATAAATAATAAATAAAAAAGATTAACTAAAGTTTGTTAACTCTATCTTAATAATTACACAACTTAATCTGAATGATCACACTATTGACTTTTGATGATCAACACATGCATGAATTGTTATTTATGCACACAAATAACCATTAATGATTAGAAATAATCGTGCACCAACAAACCCTCTTCCATTTTATATGACACAATGACATTGTATAAAGTTCAAAATTTTGAAAACTAAGAAATGTAGGAAAGGGCCCTTTTATTGTTAAAAGAGGGCTCTTTTTGTTGAAATTCAAGTGTAACCTAGAATTTCCTATCATGATAATTACTACTGATTGTTTATATACGTTTTTCCATTTAGCATTTACTTCATTCATTAGGTCATCAAGCAATTATACAAATACAATTCACAAAAAAGATAAGGGACACAAGAAATTACGCCAAAGGTCAAAGAAAAACCCACAAGGCGAAAACCCATCAATCCTTTCCTTATAGATTCTTCGTTAATGAGAGAAATTTGAGTCAAAATATCCAATGATCCAAGTGCCAAGTCAACACTTAAAACTCTACCATATTTTTTCCACAATGTTATAGGCCATTTTTCCGCATCTAGTCAATAGGCTTGTAAACCAGATTAATCACCATTCGTGAACATGTTGTCATCATCCCTACACAAAGCCCTAAGCATGACCTTTCCAAATAACTAATTTTTTGGGTCTAACTGCTTCTAATCGATGATTTTAAAACCCAGTGCACTTTTCCCCTTTACAGACCTACGTTCTGCAGCAGGTTGCTCCTTTCTGCACTAGTGATGATCAATAACGACTTGCTCCTTGCTAGTGGTGCGCTAATTCTAGAAATTTGAGAAAATTAAAAAGAATCTCAAAGGTTCCTCTTCTAGAAGCTTCCAGGGGTTGTTTTAACCATTTAACATGGATAAGAAGCTAAAATAATTCACCTCTTATCCCTTGATCTCATCCTCCCATTTTAAGTGGATCTCATGCCTAGATTGGTAAATGGATAAGAATTTCTAAACTACCATCCCTCTCCTATAAATTACTGCCATCTACAACATTAGGGTGGAATTTTGGAGATTGATCGTTCCCTTATGCTATTGCTTTGAATCTAAGAGATTCGTCATCTTCATGCATTAGGGTGACATTGGGTTGTGCTTTGTGATAAGGAAGGACAATTCAACTTGGGGAGATCTCTACAAGATCAACTAATATTCTTGGTTGTAAACTCTCTTCTATTTCTATTAATACAAAGAGTATATTGTTTTCCTATATGTGTTAAGTTACATTTACATTCATGTATTTCAATGCTTCTTTGATCCATTGAATAGAGTAACTGAATTATGTTATGTATATGTAGTCGATCTTTGGCTTGTTGTGAATGTATGTGCAGGTTCTAATTATAGCAATCAGAGCTATGATTGGATCTTACAATTCGGGAGGAAAGTAAAGCTTGTGATAGATTCCAAGTAAGCCTCTTTCCCATTCTTCAATTTCTCTAAAGGAAACCCTATATTCTTAGTTTTATGTTGTTCTAGACCATTCCACTAGGTCTAGGGAAGATACTTTTGTCCACAATAGTAAATTCCACATAACAAATTGGCAACAACACTTGGGATCATTTCTTTCCCTTAGTGTTTTCCTTGACTATAGTTGTTGTTTCACCTCTTAAAGAAACCTCCATTGCCTCACTCAACCTTGAATTGACCCTAGGAAGACCTTTCTCTGAGCTTGGATTGATTTTTTGTTTTGTAATTTGATCATATCTAAATCATCGCCCCCACTAGTTTGGAGATAGAGCATTGTAGGGCACCCTAGCCTTCTCTACACCTGTGTTGCATAGCACTGGTGCCCTTTCTGCACCTACGCTGGCCCCTGTTAGATAAAAAAAAATGCATCTTGCGCCTTGCTCTCTGATTTTCTTGCTTCCTAATGAACCTAGGTATTGCAACAATAATGTTGCAACTCCGAGGGCTACCAACTTTACTTATCAACCTAGAGTTTGTACAAACTTGGAGGTGACAGTGTTATATGCACAAGTAGAAGTGAAGGTATTGCCTGTTGTCACTATTCATCTGGCAAGAGACCCCAGGGGTTCCAAGCCAAACTTTTATAGGGTCAGAAGAAGCTTAGCTCTTTTATGGAAGAAGAGCAAATCTATCCTAAGGAAGATCTACTTCTACCACAGTATTGAAGAAAAAAACATGTAATGATAAACCATACCATAACCTAACTAACCAATTAAACAACTATGCTGAGCAGAATTGCTAAAACAATCACTAACCTAAGGGTGTTATCTAAGTTGTAGAAGTAAAGAGCATCAAACTATACTAAGGTGTAAGCGAAGGACTTAGACTAAATCGGTTTTCAAGCGCAAGAGAAATCAGAGGTCAAAATCAATGGAAGGAGGACGTAAGGATGCAGAAGCGCATTGGGACCATTGGATAAATCAATGAACAGAAGATGGACGGTGGGGATCGTATCGCGGGGCTTAAGCGAATAAATGGATGAACGGGGTTAATGAACAACGAAGATTGTATAGCGAGGAATTAAGTGAATGGATAGACGAATAAGGTTAACAAGAGATGAATGGCCGAGATATAATAGTGGATATTAAGTCAAGATATGGACGGACAGGGTAACAAAGTGATGAACGGCTGAGATCTTATCGCGCGGATGAAATCAAGAGATGGACAGTGGAGATCGTATCGCAGGAAAAAAAACGTGTGGAAATGATGGAGTGGGTTTCTAAGGCGATAAGTAGTTTCTCGCGCACCCTCAAGGTTGTAAGTTGTATTTTAAAATTTCATGCGATTAGCCTAATTGTGCGACACGTAGCACGAGAAAACCACTTTTCTCGCGTGCTCTCAGGCACATAATGGCCATGCACCAATTTGCGCGAGATTGCGCGATATAAGTTGGATCAGGCGGGGCTGATCAACAGTGGAGATCGGCCAAGCTATATGCCGATCGGGTGAAGCAATAACCGTTAGATCAATTAAGGCAGATCGATGGTGGGGGTTTTAAAGCGCATGAAGTGATGAGGTGACGTGATAGCCATCAGATCAGGCGAGGCAGATCGATGGTGGGGACTTAAAGTGCATAAAGTAAATGGAAAACTTCACACAAGACATCAGTTAGAGAAAATAATGAATCGGGTGGTGATTGTGAAGGTTTGTTGGGGATTGGACAGTGAGGAAGTGATGCAAGAAGAACATGTTGAAGGAGGTTTTTAAATGAAAATGATAGAAAAACACAGTGAGGATGAACAAGTAACTGCATCAAACGAAAAACTCCATAGCCCATGCGAGAACTAGAAACCTTTGTTTTTGGGGTTGCTGAAGGGTCTCTTCCTCAAGTCAATGTCCCAAAGGGAGGAGATGAGGCCGAGACACCTGCGGGAAACCTTATGGTGTTCTTTTTCTCCTAGCTAACCTGTGAACTGAAAGAAGGCATAAATGGAAGTAAACTAAAGCACAACACAGATGAACACAACTAGAAAGCTATTTAAACAAATAAACAGAAAACCATGAAAGTACTTAAGCAAATAAACATAATAGAGCTCTATGCTAGCATACATGTACAGTAAAGAGGAGCTTTGCCTACTCGGGTCGGGCCCCAACCCAAGAGCTTCAGCCCTCTGAGTTAACTCAGAGCTGGCTTAAAATGAATTCATTCTCATTATGAAAACCATGGATTACAGAACAACTGTCACAAGTCTCTTGCAACTCAAAAATAAAGTAGAGTTTTACAATGAAAGTCTGAATCCCAATGAGGTCCTAAGCCTCTCTACTTATACATCTGATAAACTAGTTTCTGTCACTTTCACTTGCTCGGTTGTCTTCTAGTCTTCAAAGTGACGGTTGTTTGCACTCCGAGCTGATGGAGGAATATTCGAATGGAGGGGTAGTAAATGAGGAGGATTTACCTCCTATAATTACTCTCCCTTGTCCCATTCGAGTTTTTACCAATGTATTGCCACAGTTCCTTGTGTTTACCCTTTATTCCTTTATTGCTACATTTTTCCTTGCTTTTATCCTTTATTCCTGCATTATATGCACATTAGACCACAAAGAAAAATATCCAACTCTAACTCATCTCATAAACAAAATATAATCAAAAGTATGCAATAAGTTGTGAGAATAGTTGGTTTGACTAAGCTAGGAGGTGAATTAAGGCCAATTAAGGCCCATATAATTACCCAATGATGAGGCTCATCATCACCCCCTACTAAAAGTGTTGCTCATCCTTTGAACAAGTTAGTCAATGTCCATGTCCTTCATGGCTCTGGTAGCCTCTCTGACATCCCATGCTTCTACTGTGGTCTCTTCTTCTTGTTTGTAGAAGCCTGCTTTCCTTTCTACTTCTTCCCATTGCCTCTTTTCCTCTTCTTCTTTTCTCCCTCCTAGCATCCCTAGGAGTAGTGGTGGACTGAGTTTTAGGCCTATCCAATTGACCTTCAACCCTTGCATTGGTTGCTTATACATAGGTGTCCTGTTGAGTGCCTCTCTCAACCTTTGAGGGGAGTGATATTCTCTGATCTTCAAGTTGTGTGGCAGTGTGTTCCATTTCCGTTAGAAGGCATGTGTATTATCATCTCTTAGCAGCCTAAACATATTTCAAAATGTGAACTTGCTTGCTCTTGGGTAGCAAGATATCTAGGTGCCAGCTGAGGATCATTTTCCATTAGATTATGGGTGTTGATTAGGGCCATGGGATTTCATTGTTTAGCTCTAATGAAAAAGAGGTTCATTTTGCTCTCTGGCCAATATTTTTTTCATCTATGCAACCCTTGACTTTTCATGATTCATCCATGATGCCAAGACCATTAATTGTAGATCTCCTAGCTCTGCATTAGGATCCCAAATATTCATGCATGTGAGGGCCAGATTGTGCAAGTAAAACTCAACCATTTTGGCCCTATCCTCTAGTGCACTTTGATCACAAAGATCAATAAACTGTTTCAGTCCTGAAATGGCATGGTGCCCCTTTGTGCTAGTGTTTTAACCTGAAATTGCAGCCATTTTTCTATGAGGTAAAGAGCATAGGATTTAGCTGGAATCCTACACTGGATGGCCTCCAAGGAGAGGCTGGCCATATATGCTAGTTGGTTTTCCTTTTCCTGCAGTTGTCCTCTCTATTTTTCATATTTTTATTCCTTTGGGTATTTTTCTCATCTCCATCAGTTTCTTCCTTCGTTTCCTCCTATGTTTCAGCATCATCCTCCTTGTGTTCTCTTTCATCATTTTTCCCTGTATTAGTTTCTTCTTCGTGTTTTGCCTCCTCCTCACTGACAGAAGGACTAACATCATAGCTGAGGGTTTTGATTTCATCCTCTGCTAGTAACTTTCTGAAGACTAACCATGTTATAAGGATCCTAAGGTTTTGGAGGGCATCCTTAATGAGGATCCTGATCAACCCATGGTGAACTAACTGCTGGGAATTTCCTTCCTTTACTTTGTTGTTGGAGTCTATGAGTGATTGCATCAAGAAATAGGGTATGTTGAGTCTTTGGTGAACTGGTGTTTCTCCCCCAAGTCTTAATTCTTCAAGCATTCTCAAATGGTTGTCATAACAATATTGTATCTATGGACTCTTGCACTCGCTTTTGACTTATTAATAAATTTCCTTTCTACCACATTTTCACTTATAAACCAACTACCTCGTAACCTTTACAACTTTTGATCAAATGATGCATATGAGTGAGTGAGTGGGATACTTACCTGTGGTCTTGATGCCATGTTGTAGTTGTCAAAGATCAGAGGTGCCACTGATGGTCGTTCTTCTTCCTCCTCTGTTGTCTACTAATGGTTTATTAGCTTTTGTAGGTGTCTGTGACTGAAGATATGATGTTGTTGCTGCCATTATGGAGCTCCTGGATCTGATGCTATTGCTGTTATGGAGCTTCTGGATTACCACTTGCAAATGTTTGGTGTCTCCCTTAGAATTTCTTGATCATGTTGCTAGCTAGTGTTGTGAGGATGTTGTAATGAATGGACAAAGGGAGTAGGAGTGTGTATGGATGTAGCGATGATGGTAATGGATGAAGTGATTTTGTGGAAAACACAATATTTACCTAAAATTAAAGTAATGAAGTAAAAACAATGGAATTGGTGGAGAGATGCATGGTAAGGAGTGGAGGAGATGAAATATATGTGAGGCAGGGTTCCCTTTGGATCTTCTTTTTACTCTTTGATTGTCTTTTTCACCCACCTGCAAATAACAATTATGTTTTTTTTCTTTTATTATTATATATATTTTTTAAAACACCTAGGCTACCTCAAAGAGGTTTTCACCCTAGATATCTACCCTGGGGACCTCAAGGAAGGTTTTCACCCAGGGATCTTCTTACTCTATTTCATTTTTTCTCATCCTTGGGCCGCCTCACAAGGTTTTCAACCCAAAGATGGGACTCAAGCACCTCATGGAGGTTTTCAACTGAATCCTTATTCTTTTTTCTCTTTTTCAATTCCCTGATGAGGGAGGAGCTGAAACTTGCTCCACCATCATCACTGTCTTATTGATATTGTCAACGAACTCTTATTTTGATAAAGGCCTCTTGTACATTTTCAATCAGTGTCCATTAACTAGCAATGGAATGGCTTCTTCATCTATAGTTCTGATTTGCACTGAACCATTGTCATGGCATCTTTCCAGCACATAAGGTCTGAGCCATCTTGTCCTTAGCTTGCCCTTGAAGTCTTAATACATAGAGTCATATAACAATGCCCAGTCTCCCTCTTCAATTTCTTCTCTTTAATGTGTTTGTCATGCCAGATCTTCCTCTGAAGCTGAACTATCTCTATATGTAGGAGGGCCTGCATTCTGAATTCATCCAAGCCATTCAAATGTAAAAACCTTTCTTTCCGTGCATGACTGAGATCCAAATCTAGTTGGGCAGCCATCCTCAATGTGTTATATTCAAAATCAATGGACAGCAAAGTCTTTTCCCATAGACCAGCTCATAGGGTGTAAATCCAGTGGTGGTCTTCCATGTTGCATTATAGGCCTAGGTGGCCTCAACTATTCTTTCTGCCCAATCCTTCCTGTTGCTGCTCACTACCTTGGTTAAGATGTTCTCCAGTGCCATGTTGGTCACCTCCACTTGCCCATTATCTTGTGGATGATAAGGAGTGGAGGTCCTATGCTTGCTTTTGTGATGGTTGAGCAGTTCTTCAATCATGCTGGAGGTAAACTGGTTGCCTTGGTCCATGGCTAGCTCTCTAGGGTACCCAAATTTGTAGAATACATTCTCCCTTAGGAACTCAGCCACCTTCTCTTTTGTTGTTGCCTTAATTGCCTTGGTTTCAGCCCACTTAGTCAAATAATCAGTGCACACAATGATTTGTTGCTTTTGATTTGAAGGAGGGTTGATAGGCCCAATTAATTCCATGCCCCACTTGTCAAATGGCTTGAAAGTCACTTGAGGTTGTATGGGAATTTCATCTCTTGGAATAGGCTTTCCCATCCTCTGGCACGAATCACACTGACTAATATATTTTTTCACATCCTGATGAAGAGTAGGCCAATAATAGCCTGCTTGCAACACTTTGAATGTTGTCCTCTTTGCTTCAAAGTGACCTCCACAAGGCCCATCATGACAGGTCAGAAGGATGTCAAGGACTTCCTCTTTCCTTACACACCTTCTTAAAGGAATGTCATACTAAAACTGTGATTGTGATAATACATGTGGACCCAAACAAGTTATAGTAATAGCCCTAATATAACATCGCATCTGCCATATCGCAAGTCTTATAGGGTTGTCACAGTAAAACCATCGCGATATTATTACGGACCTGCTACACCATTATAACATGATTTAATATCATATCACATCTGCTCCATCGGTAGTAAGGGCATCGGCTATATCGGAAAACAGAGCATGAACACGACTTGTAAAACCTCCAATTTTCATGAAGTTGCAATTGCGATTAAGGTGATGACTGGATGTGGGACCTCCATGTGGGTATAGCCTCTCTTATGTGATTTCCGTAAATAATAAGTCTATTGGATGAATATTAAAAAAGGGCCTCTCTGCTATAATTTTAATATGTGACATCATAAGTCGGCCTCTCCTCCAATAAACGTGTCTTTTGGGTATTGACGAGACTCATATATAAACAAGTTAAAAACTTCACCTCAAGCTTTGATCTTGGGCATCTATCACAGAGAAGAAGGATAGTTCACAACTCATGAACGTGAATTAGCATAAGAAAAGAAGCCAAAGTTCAAGTGAACGAAAGTGGAAGATGAAGGTCGAGCGAGCGAAGAAGGAAGCCGAAGGTCAAACATTCTGTTGACTAGATTATTTATTGAAAAAGCTCAGACTTGTGTTTGACAGTGATTCAGATAACAGTTCAAAAGGACGCTTTGCAGATCTAAGAAGATTATCTGAGTATGAACAGGGTTGTTTTTAATTGAACATACAATATGAAATTGGGACAGTCACTCCTCTCAAGAAGTCATTCTTTAAGCAGTTACTCCTGAAGCCTCACTCTCGAAGCAGTTACTATGATAGTTAGGACAGATGGTTGAAACAAAGAGTTGTCTTTGTGCAGATCTTAGTGCAGTTCATTATAGACACATTGAAATTGTGTGGAGACTATTGAAGACCATGATGTACTAGTCATCATGATGTGACTTGGAGATTTTTCTTGGGTATAATGAAGAGCAATGGTGATACCTTCTATGAGACAAGGTTGTCATTAATGATGTAGCACAGAGACTACAGTGAAGCTGTAGATTCACAGAACTCAGTGAAGAAGATTTTGGGAGCCGTGAATTACTATAAAACATATCTAGACAAAGTATAGTGGTGGGTTAGAACCTTGAACAAACAAGGTAGGTGCCTTGAAAGATAGGGTCAGAGCCCTTGGGGTTGGTGCCTCAAAATTGGAAGGATTGGTGTCCTTGGAGTTGGTGCTCCTAAATCCAAGGTTGGTGCCTTGACAAGACAGGGTTGGTGCCCTAGAGATTGGATCCTCACAAAAAGTCCAAGTTGGTGCTTGGAAATAGATTGGAGCCTGGGAGTTTGGAGCCCTATATACATTGTACTTGATTCATTCTAAAGATTATATTAATAACATAATTTATTCCTATTTTTCATTTTGTGTTCTAAATATAAGTGATCTAACTGGTAAAAGTAACAATTCAAAAGTAATATTGAATCACCCCCCCCCCCCTCTTAGTATTTCCAACAGTAGGAGAATTGCATAGGCCAAAAGGAAGGACCCTATAGGCAAAAGTACCCCAAGGATAGGTGAATGTGGTCTTATCCTGGTCTTCTAGGCAATTTGGATTTGGTTGTACCCATTGAATCCATCTAGGAAAGAAAAGAACTTCTTCCCTGCTAGGCCATCTAGAACTTGGTCAATGAAGGGTAGGGGAAAATGATCCTTCTTTGTGGCTTTATTCAACTCCCTATAATCAACACAAATCCTCCACTTACCATTTTTCTTGGGAACTAACACTAAAGGAGACACCCACTCATTATCTGAGATAGGGTAAATCAATCCTACATCTAGCAGTTTTTGCAGTTTTTCTTTGACTATGGCTTTAAGAGTTGGATTCATCCTCCTTTGTCATTGCCTGATTGGTTTGCAACCTTGTTTGATGTATATGTGGTGAGTACACAATGAGGGGTGTACTCCCTTCATTTCCTTATAACTCCTAGCGAAGGCTTCTAGGTTTTATCTCAACATGTTGCATAGCTTTTCCTCTTCTAAATCAGAAAGAGATGGATCAATTTTCAAAGTTTTCTCTAGGCCAAATTCTATGATGTTGACATGGAGTGGGTTGGAATTGGCCAAGCATAAGTCAATGGGATTATTGTTATGGGTTTCCCTTACTTCTTCTTCTAATGGTAATGAACTAGGAGTTGGAATTATCCTCCTCCTATGGTTGCTTCCAAAGCATAAAGTTGGGCATAATAAACCTCATCTTTTTCCTCCTCATTCAACCATAAAGGTAAATCATGCTCTAGGGTAGGTTGAGCAGGAGGGTATAGGACTAACTGTTTGGACATATTCCCAGCTCTGCAGCTACTGTAAGCATCAGTTGTGGCCAACCATGGCCTCCCAAGGATGAGAGGGTAACCAGTAATCTTAGCCTTAGGCTGGAGAACTAGGAAATCTGCAGGGTACTCCCAGGAGTCAATGGAGACCATCACATCCTCCACAATTCCCTCAGGGGTGACTGTGGAATGGTCTGCAAGTTGCAGAACTATTGTGGTCTTCCTCAATGACCCTTGGAGGTTGATCTTGAGGATGGTGTCCTTGGTAATCACATTAATGGAAGCCCCAAGGTCAATCAAAGTGTGTGGGACAAAGATGCCATTGATGTGCACATCTACCACAGGGCTTCTAGGGTCCAAATATTTTGGACATATCACCTACCCCAGCATTAAGTCAGACAACTGCCCAATGACATTAATGTAGGTGAATCCATTTTTCTTCTTCCTGGATGCTTAAAACACTTCTCCTTAATCAACTTATTGTAAATGGAAACATCCTTGATTTCCTGGAGAAGGGGGATCTTTACACAGAGATTTTTCAATTCTCCCAGAAGTTCAGTTTTTTCTGGGGTAGGCTGGAGTGGTTGGGTTAATCTTTTAGGAAAGGGTGGATTTAATTTAAGGTTGCTTTCCTCTCTTTCTTCCTCAACCTCCCTATGTGGAGAGGGAGGTTGGTTGTCTTAGAAATCCTCCTAGATCCTAGGTTGATCTCCTAGATTTCTACAGCATAAGTTGGGTATGATGTCTCTCCACCGTATGCTTGTTGATCCTGCCTATTGTTTGGGTTCGGATTTGGCTGGGCAGGCATCTAGGGTTGCTTGGGTGGAGCAGAGTGTAGGATTTGTGGTTGGGTAGGTGGTGGAGGCAATAAGGCTGGATCATTGTTGAATTGGGGCCTCCACCCCTGGAGTGGTGTATTCCACTGAGGTTGTGGCTGAACATAAGGTTGAAATGACTGGCTGGTTGGCTAGGAATGATACTGAGATGCATAGCACCAAGGAGGGGGTGTAGACCAAGAAGGATGAGAAGGGGGTCCCCAAGAAGGTATAGTTGTCGTTTGGTTGGGGTTGTAATATGCATGGGATGACCCTTGCATACCCTGCTGGTATGGTCTAGGCCCAAGAGGTCTCCTTTGGTTGATGTAGAAAAGCTGCTCAGTGACACCTTTAGCGCCTTGATATATAGCTTTAAGTCTAGGTAAAGAAGGGAACTTGTCTGTGGAGTGGTTTTCTTCACAGACTGAGCAAATCTTAATACAGTTCAATGGAAATTCGTTCCTAGCATGCCTCCTGGTGCATCTAGGACAAAAGATGGCCAGGGCTCTTTCTTCTTCCTCTTGCTTCCTTTTGATGTACATGGTGTCCAATTGCAAGGCAAGGGTTTTCAACATATCACATTTGAAATCTTCCAGCATATTTCCAATTTCATCCTTGATGGATAAGTTGGAGGATGATGTATTGGCCATAGGTTGACTACCCCTACTCTTTTTCCTGGCTTCCCTAGAATGGTTTCTAAAGACAGTCTTAATATCCTCATAGGGTAATTGGTAGACATATCCTCCTGCTATCATATGTAAGGTATCCAGAAGATCCTCCCTTACTCCTCTAAGCAGGACCAGCTTCAGTGACTCAAGGTCAAGTCTGCACCTGGCCCTTTTGTAACTGAGTGGAATCTTTCTTCATAGTCTTTAAAGGATTCATCCTGGCCTATGGTCATCCCGAAAATATCTCCTTTAGTGTCCTTTGACCTATAGTTGTCCCTATATTTTTTGTTAAAAGTCTGTTGTATCTGAGCCCAATTTGTGTTGCTATCTCCAGGTAAACCCATGAACCAGCGCAATGCGGCATCCTTGAGCGTAGATGGAAACTATTTTAACTTTTTCTCATCATCTGTATAGTCATAGGTTCGGCATATAACAACAAACTCAAATAGGAAAGTGTCAGGGTCCTCTGTGGTTAGGCCATGGAAATGAGGTAGAGAAGAGGGGCTTATAATGTTCATCTTAGTGTCCCCATTGGTTTCCCTGATGGGGAAGGCACTCTCAATTCTCTCTCTATCTCCCCTGTCATTTTGGTTTCCAGCAATTGGTTCAGTAGGAATTGGTTGTTCCTCTTCTTCTTCCCTTGTATGTTCTTCAAATATGTAAGGCTGTTCACATAAAGGTTGTTCCACTTCACAGTCACCGAAGAAGAGAGAAGGTTGATTGTTGGATGCAGTGGGGATATTTTTCAATAATTTACCTGAATTGTCCCTATTCCTACGAGGCATGAAAGGAAATGTTTTTGGGTTGGTTTTTGTAAGATTTTGTTAAAGCTAGAAAGTAATTTCAGAATGGAAAGGAAAGCAGAAAATGACAACTGAAAGAAAGAAAGAAACTAGATTACTTTTGCAAAAATAAACTAATGGGAGAAAATTGAAGACTTGAAGTAGAAGAACAGAAAGTTTGAGACTAGGAAATAGAAGACAGCGATAATTACTTCTACTTAGAGACCTCCGTGGCAACGGCGCCAAGAAGTGATGAGCCTAGGTATTACAACAATAATACTGCAACTCCCAGGGCTACTATCTTTACTTATCAACCCGAGGTTCGTACAAACTTGGAGGTGACAGTGCTATATGCACAAGTAGAAGTGAAGGTACTACCTGTTGTCACTGCTCATCTGGTAAGAGACCCCAGGGGTGCCAAGCCAGACTTCTATAGGGTCAGAAGAAGCTTAACTCTTTGATGGAAGAAGAGAAAATCTATCCTAAGGAAGAGATACTTCCACTACAGTATTGAAGAAAACATACCATAACCTAACTAACCAATTAAACAACTATAATAAGCAGAATTGCTAAAAAAATCACTAACCTAAGGCTGCTATCTAATTTGCAGAAGTAAAGAGCATCAAACTATACTAAGGTTTAAGCGAAGGAACTTAGACTAAATCGGTTTTCAAGTGGAAGAGCAATCGGAGGTCGAAATCAATGGAAGTAGGACATAAGGGTGCAGGAGCGCATAGGGATTTTTGGATCGATCAACGAATAGAAGATGGATGGTGGAGATCGTATTGCGAGGCTTAAGCGAATAAATGGATGAACGGGGTTAATGAACAGGATGAACGGAAAAGATCGTATAGTGAGGAATTAAGTGAATGGATGGACGAATAAGGTTAACAAGAGATGAATGGCCGAGATCTAATCGCGAAGATTAAGTTAAGAGATGGAAGGACAGGGTAACGAAGCAATGAATGGTTGAGATCTTATCACATGGATGAAGTCAAGATATGGACAACGGAAATCGTATCGCGGGAAAAAGAAACGTGTGGAAATAATGGAGCGGATTTCTAAGGCGATAATTAGTTTCTCACGTGCCCTCAAGTCTATAAGCTGTATTTTAAAATTTCATGCGATTAGCCTAACTATACGACACGTAGCACGAGAAAACCACTTTTCTCACGTGCTCTCCAGTGGATAATGGTCGTGCACTAATCCACGCAAGATTGTGTGATAGTCGTTGGATCAGGCGGGGCTGATCAATGGTGGAGACCGACCAAGCTAGTTGGCAATCAGGTGAAGTGATAGCCGTCGGATCAAGTGAGGTAGATCGACAATGGGGGTTTTAAAGCACATGAAGTGCTGAGGTGACGTGATAGCCGTCAGATCAGGGGAGGCAAATCGACGGTGGGGACTTAAAGTACATAAAGTAAGTGGAAAACTTCACGTGAGGCAACAGTTAGAGAAAATAATGAATCAGACAATGATTGTGAAGGTTTGTTGGGGATCGAACGACGAGGAAGCGATGCATGAATAACATGTTGAAGGAAGTTTAAATGAAAATGACATAAAAACACAGTGAGGGTGAACGAGTAACTGCATCAAACGACAAACTCCATAGCCCATGCGAGAACCAAAAACCTGTGTTTTGAGGTTACTGAAGGGTCTCTTCCTCATGTCATGGTCCCAGAGGGAGGAGATGAGGCTGAGACACCTGCAGGCAACCTTATGGTGGTATTTTCTCCTATCTAACCTATGTACTGAAACAAGGCATAAATGGAAGTAAACTGAAGCACAATGCAGATGAACAAAACCAGAAAGATATTTAAACAAATGAACAGAAAACCATGAAACTACTTAAGCAAATAAATAGAATAGAGCTCTATGCTAGCATACATGTACAGTAAATAGGAGCTTTGGCTGCACGGATCAGGCCCTAACCCAAGAGCTTTAGCCCTCTGAATTAACTCAGAGCTGGCTTAAACAAAACTCATTCTCATTATGAAAACCATGGATTACAGAACAACTGTCACAAGTCTCGTGCAGCTCAAAAATAAAGTAGAGTTTCACAGTGAAGTCTAAATCCTAATGAGGTCTTAAGCCTCTCTACTTATACATCTGATAAACTGGTTTCTGTCACTTTCTCTTGCTCAGTTGTCTTCTAGTCTTCAAAGTGATGTTTTTTTGCACTCTGAGCTGATGGAGGAATATTCGAATGGAGGGGTAGTAAATGAGGAGGATTTACCTCCTATAATTACTCTCCCTTGTCCCATTCGATTTTTTACCAAGGTCTTCGCCACAGTTCCTTGATTTTACCCTTTATTCCTTTATTCTTGCATTTTTCCTTGCTTTTATCCTTTATTTCTACATTACATGCACATTAGACCACAAAGCAAAATATCCAACTCTAACTCATCTCATAAACAAAATATAATCAAACGTATGCAATAAGTTGTGAGAATAGCTGGTTTGACTAAGCTAGGAGGTGAATTAAGGCCAATTAAGGCCCATATAATTACCCAATGATGAGGCTCATCACTTCCAACTGGTTTTCCTTCTGTCCCTGAGTGTGTCTTAGTCTCTATAAAGCCTCCAATTCATTTTCTTTTGGTTTTTATAGCCTTTGATAAGAATTTGTTTGGATTTTGCTTTGTTCTTGTCAAATATGTCATTAAAAAATTGTTGCTTAATTATTGGTTGTTTGAAAAATTGATATTACGGTCATCATTCTGGGTAGTTTCTTTTGTCAGTAATTTAGCAAGCATCTTATTTTTCATCTCATTTTAAAATTAAGTGGATTGAAAAGAAAATCTCATGAATTTTTCATTGCATTTAAGGTTTTGTGTGTGAAATTAGAAATTGGAACAATTGCATTAGCATCACTCTTTGTTCTCTTTCCTCTCGTACATAGATTGTCATTAAAAAGAAGATTTCATTTCGTCATTTTAGATTGTCGCTTTAGGATATTTGGGTGAAATTCACGATGAGCCTTAAAAATTGAAGCATAATTCAAGATCAACTTTAAAAATTGTTGAATCAATCTTAAGGATCATTTGAAACATCAATGCAAACATCTAGAGATCTAGGCTAGAGACGTGTTCTGACATCTATAAACATGGGAGTTGTCATTTTTTGCCAGCATTGCATTCCGGAGGTGAT
Organism: Pinus taeda; assembly: GCA_000404065.3. Classification (NCBI taxonomy): domain Eukaryota; kingdom Viridiplantae; phylum Streptophyta; class Pinopsida; order Pinales; family Pinaceae; genus Pinus; species Pinus taeda. The sequence goes on along the minus strand of APFE030007031.1, from coordinate 30,859 downwards.
ATCTCATTCCACATACGTAAGTGTATCAGATCATTCTCCATGTACCTTAGGGTATATTGGATGGTGCTCCACGCATGAAAAATTTATGGGAATGATCTCATCATATGGTTACACATTAGACAACACTAACAAGGACTACACTTCTACATACCATCAAGTATATTTTGTAAGTATACCTCACCCATGTCATCCTCTTATGGAATCCTACCTTGCACTTCTTTGATGAACGCTACACACTTTGCTCTTCCTCCTCCATCTATACCTATGGTTCAGTAGTAGACTGGTACTTATGTTAGTGGGTTTGGACACATATAATAGCCCAATCCACCTCCTACTGGGAACCCTCCTCTTGGGGGACATTTGCCTTTGTATTCCCCTTCTCTTTCGGCAAGGGGGAAACCTATTGTGGGAATATTTCCATCTCCTGAAGTTAGTGCTCAACCTCATTTGAGTCCTCCACATTCAAGAATGGTTTCTAATGTTTGGAAACCTACCTCGCCCGTACAACCTGGTTCGGTAGTGGCTTCGCCTTTGATCTCTTAAATTGTTCCATCTACATCTCAAATTCTTGTTCATCAACTTATACCCCAACCTTCTCAAGCTCAAATGAATGTAAGGCACCTTAATAGATTACATCTTTAACCCCAACTATTCCACCAGTATCTGGCATCTCGCAAGCTGCATATACCTAGCCTTTTCAAGGTAGCTTACAATCCAAACTACTTGGTCAGGTCATTCCTCAAATTTAAGTAGGTAAGAATATATATGGTATGGCACAGAAACAATCTAACCAACCTTATGTTGGGATGATGCAAAATCTATTATGAAACCAGCTCACAAAAAGATAGAAAAGATAGATCAACGCCTTAGAATTCAGCCTCTTTGAGGGGGCAACCTCCTTTACATTACACAAATGAATGATTCTTTGATGATA